>JAVRKA010000726.1:0-59514 GCA_034508555.1 Venustoraphidia nigricollis | reverse complement strand
AAATGCCTATCGGCACCTATATCTGAAATGCCTATCGGCACCTATTTTTGAAATGCCTATCGAAAACTACATCTGAAATGCCTGTCAGCACCTATATTTGAAATGCCTATCGGCAACCATATCTGGAAAGCCTATCTGCACCTATATTTAAAATGCCTATCGGCTTCTATATCTGAAATGCCTATCGGCACCTATTTTTAAAATGCCAATCGGCAACTATATCTGAAATGCCTATCGGCACCTATATCTGTAATGCCTATCGGCACCTATTTTTGAAATGCCTATCGGAAACTACATCTGAAATGCCTATCAGCACCTATATTTGAAATGCCTATCGGCAACCATATCTGAAATGCCTATCGACATCTATATTTGAAATACCTATTGGCTTCTATATCTGAAATGCCTATCGGCACATATTTTTATAATGCCAATCGGCAACTATATCTGAAATGCCTATCGGCACCTATATCTGAAATGCCTATCGGCACCAATTTTTGAAATGCCTATCGGAAACTACATCTGAAATGCCTGTCAGCACCTATATTTGATATGCCTATCGGCAACCATATCTGGAATGCCTATCGGCACCTATATTTGAAATGCCTATCGGCTTCTATATCTGAAATGCCTATCGACACCTATTTTTAAAATGCCAATTGGCAACTATATCTAAAATGCCTATCGGCACCTATATCTGAAATGCCTATCGGCACCTATTTTTGAAATGCCTATCGGAAACTACATCTGAAATGCCTATCAGCACTTATATTTGAAATGCCTATCGGCAACCATATCTGGAATGCCTATCGGCACCTATATTTGAAATGCCTATCGGCTTCTATATCTGAAATGTCTATCGGCACCTATATCTGAAATCCCTATCGGCACCTATTTTTGAAATGCCTTTCGGAAACTACATCTGAAATGCCTATATGCTCCTATATTTGAAATGCCTATCGGCAACCATATCTGTAATGCCTATCGACACCTATATTTGAAATACCTATCGGCTTCTATATCTGAAATGCCTATCGGCACCTGTTTTTAAAATGCCAATCGGCAACTATATCTGAAATGCCTATCGGCACCTATATCTGAAATGCCTATCGGCATTAATTTTTGAAATACCTATCGGAAACTACATCTAAAATGCCTATCAGCACCTATATTTGAAATGCCTATCGGCAACCATATCTGGAATGCCTATCGGCACCTATATTTGAAATGCCTATCGGCTTTTTAAAATGCCTATCGGCACCTATTTTTAAAATGCCAATCGGCAACTATATCTGAATTGCCTATCGACACCTATATCTGAAATGCCTATCGGCACCTATTTTTGAAATGCCTATCGGAAACTACATCTGAAATGCCTATCAGCACCTATATTTGAAATGCCTATCGGCAACCATATCTGGAATGCCCATCGGCACCTATATTTGAAATGCCTATCGGCTTCTATATCTAAAATGCCTATCGGCACCTATTTTTAAAATGCCAATCGGCGACTATATCTGTAATGCCTATCGGCACCTATATCTGAAATACCTATCGGCACCTATTTTTGAAATGCCTATCGGAAACTACAATTGAAATGCCTATTAGCTTTAATATTTGAAATGCTTATCGGCAACCATATCTGAAATGCCTATCGACACCTATATTTGAAATACCTATCGGCTTCTATATCTGAAATGCCTATCGGCACCTATTTTTGAAATGCCAATCGGCAAATATATCTGAAATGCCTATCGGCACCTATATCTGAAATGCCAATCTGCACCAATTTTTGAAATGCCTATCGGAAACTACAACTGAAATGCCTATCAGCACCAATATTTGAAATGCCTATCGGCAACCATATCTGGAATGCCTAGCGGCACCTATATTTAAAATGCCTATCGGCTTCTATATCTGAAATGCCTATCAGCACCTATTTTTAAAATGCCATACGGAAACTATATCTGAAATGCCTATCGGCACCTATATCTAAAATGCCTATCATCACCTATTTTTGAAATGCCTATTGAAAACTACATCTGAAATGCTTATCAGCACCTATATTTGAAATGCCTATCGGCAACCATATCTGGAATGCCTATCGGCACCTTTATTTGAAATGCCTATCGGCTTCTATATCTTAAATGCCTATCGGCACCTATTTTTAAAATGCCAATCGGCAACTATATCTGAAGTGCCTATCGGCACCTATATCTGAAATGCCTATCGGCACCTATATCTGAAATGCCCATCGGCACCTATTTTTGAAATGCCTATCGAAAACTACATCTGAAATGCCTATCAGCACCTATATTTTAAATGCCAATCGGCAACCATATCTGGAATGCCTATCGGCACCTTTATTTGAAATGCCTATCGGCTTCTATATCTGAAATGCCTATCAGCACCTATTTTTAAGATGCCAATCGGCAACTATATCTGAAATGCCTATCGACACCTATATCTGAAATGCCTATCGGCACCTATTTTTGAAATGCCTATCGGAAACTACATCTGAAATGCCTATCAGCACCTATATTTGAAATGCCTATCGGCAACCATATCTAAAATGCCTATCGACACCTATATTTGAAATACCTATCGGCTTCTATATCTTAAATGCCTATCGACACCTATTTTTAAAATGCCAATCGGCAACTATATTTGAAATGCCTATCGGCAACCATATCTGGAATACCTATCGGCACCTATATTTGAAATGCCTATCGGCTTCTATATCTGAAATGCCTATCGGCACCTATTTTTAAAATGCCAATCGGCAACTATATCTGAAATGCCTATCGGCACCTATATCTGTAATGCCTATCGGCACCTATTTTTGAAATGCCTATCGGAAACTACATCTGAAATGCCTATCAGCACCTATATTTGAAATGCCTATCGGCAACCATATCTGGAATGCCTATCGGCACCTATATTTGAAATGCCTATCGAAAACTACATCTGAAATGCCTATCAGCACCTATATTTGAAAGGCCTATCGGCAACCACATCAGAAATGCCTATCGGCACCTATATCTGAAATGCCTTTCGGCATTTATATCTGAAATGCCTATCGACACCTATATTTGAAATGCCTAACGGCACCTATATCTGAAATGCCCATCGGCACCTATTTTTGAAATGCCTATCGGAAACTACATCTGAAATGCCTATCAGCACCTATATTTGAAATGCCTATCGGCAACCATATCTGAAATGCCTATCGACATCTATATTTGAAATACCTATTGGCTTCTATATCTGAAATGCCTATCGGCACATATTTTTATAATGCCAATCGGCAACTATATCTGAAATGCCTATCGACACCTATATCTGAAATGCCTATCGGCACCAATTTTTGAAATGCCTATCGAAAACTACATCTGAAATGCCTGTCAGCACCTATATTTGAAATGCCTATCGGCAACCATATCTGGAAAGCCTATCGGCACCTATATTTAAAATGCCTATCGGCTTCTATATCTGAAATGCCTATCGACACCTATTTTTAAAATGCCAATTGGCAACTATATCTAAAATGCCTATCGGCACCTATATCTGAAATGCCTATCGGCACCTATTTTTGAAATGCCTATCGGAAACTACATCTGAAATGCCTATCAGCACTTATATTTGAAATGCCTATCGGCAATCATATCTGGAATGCCTATCGGCAACTATATTTGAAATGCCTATCGGCTTCTATATCTGAAATGTCTATCGGCACCTATTTTTAAAATGCCAATCGGCAACTATATCTGAAATGCCTATCGGCACCTATATCTGAAATCCCTATCGGCACCTATTTTTGAAATGCCTTTCGGAAACTACATCTGAAATGCCTATCTGCTCCTATATTTGAAATGCCTATCGGCAACCATATCTGTAATGCCTATCGACACCTATATTTGAAATACCTATCGGCATCTATATCTGAAATGCCTATCGGCACCTGTTTTTAAAATGCCAATCGGCAACTATATCTGAAATGCCTATCGGCACCTATATCTGAAATGCCTATCGGCATTAATTTTTGAAATACCTATCGGAAACTACATCTAAAATGTCTATCAGCACCTATATTTGAAATGCCTATCGGCAACCATATCTGGAATGCCTATCGGCACCTATATTTGAAATGCCTATCAGCTTTTTAAAATGCCTATCGGCACCTATTTTTAAAATGCCAATCGGCAACTATATCTGAATTGCCTATCGGCACCTATATCTGAAATGCCTATCGGCACCTATTTTTGAAATGCCTATCGGAAACTACATCTGAAATGCCTATCAGCACCTATATTTGAAATGCCTATCGGCAACCATATCTGGAATGCCCATCGGCACCTATATTTGAAATGCCTATCGGCTTCTATATCTAAAATGCCTATCGGCACCTATTTTTAAAATGCCAATCGGCGACTATATCTGTAATGCCTATCGGCACCTATATCTGAAATGCCTATCGGCACCTATTTTTGAAATGCCTATCGGAAACTACAATTGAAATGCCTATTAGCTTTAATATTTGAAATGCCTATCGGCAACCATATCTGAAATGCCTATCGACACCTATATTTGAAATACCTATCGGCTTCTATATCTGAAATGCCTATCGGCACCTATTTTTGAAATGCCAATCGGCAAATATATCTGAAATGTCTATCGGCACCTATATCTGAAATGCCAATCTGCACCAATTTTTGAAATGCCTATCGGAAGCTTCAACTGAAATGCCTATCAGCACCAATATTTGAAATGCCTATCGGCAACCATATCTGGAATGCCTAGCGGCACCTATATTTGAAATGCCTATCGGCTTCTATATCTGAAATGCCTATCGGCACCTATTTTTAAAATGCCATACGGAAACTATATCTGAAATGCCTATCGGCACCTATATCTGAAATGCCTATCGGCACCTATTTTTGAAATGCCTATTGAAAACTACATCTGAAATGCTTATCAGCACCTATATTTGAAATGCCTATCGGCAACCATATCTGGAATGCCTATCGGCACCTATATTTGAAATGCCTATCGGCTTCTATATCTTAAATGCCTATCGACACCTATTTTTAAAATGCCAATCGGCAACTATATCTGAAGTGCCTTTCGGCACCTATATCTAAAATGCCTATCGGCACCTATTTTTGAAATGCTAATCGGCAACTATATCTGAAATGCCTATCGGCACCTATATCTGAAATGCCTGTCGGCATCAATTTTTGAAATGCCTATCGGAAACTACATCTAAAATGCCTATCAGCACCTATATTTAAAATGCCTATCGGCAACCATATCTGGGTTGCCTATCGGCACCTATATTTGAAATGCCTATCGGCTTCTATATATGAAATGCCTATCGGCACCTATTTTTAAAATGCCTATTGGCAACTATATCTGAAATGCCTTTCGGCACCTATATCTGAAATGCCTATCGGCACCTATTTTTGAAATGCCTATCGGAAACTACATCTAAAATGCCTATCAGCACCTATATTTGAAATGCCTATCGGCAACCATATCTGGATTGCCTATCGGCACCTATATTTGAAATGCCTATCGGCTTCTATATCTGAAATGCCTATCGGCACCTATTTTTAAAATGCCAATTGGCAACTATATCTGAAATGCCTTTCGGCACCTATATCTGAAATGCCTATCGGCACCTATTTTTGAAATGCCTATCGGCTTCTATATCTGAAATGCCTATCGGCACCTATATTTGAAATGCCTATCGGCAACCATATCTGGAATGCCTATCGGCACCTTTATTTGAAATGCCTATCGGCTTCTATATCTGAAATGCCTATCGGCACCTATTTTTAAGATGCCAATCGGCAACTATATCTGAAAAGCCTATAGACACCTATATCTGAAATGCCTATCGGCACCTATTTTTGAAATGCCTATCGGAAACTACATCTGAAATGCCTATCAGCACCTATATTTGAAATGCCTATCGGCAACCATATCTAAAATGCCTATCGACACCTATATTTGAAATACCTATCGGCTTCTATATCTTAAATGCCTATCGGCACCTCTTTTTAAAATGCCAATCAGTAACTATATCTGAAATGCCTATCGGCACCTATATCCGATATGCCTATCGGCACCAATTTTTGAAATACCTATCAGCACCTATATTTGAAAGGCCTATCGGCAACCATATCTGGAATGCCTATCGGCACCTATATCTGAAATGCCTATCGGCACCTATTTTTGAAATGCCTATCGGAAACTACATCTGAAATGCCTATCAGCACCTATATTTGAAATGCCTATCGGCAACAATATCTGGAATGCCTATCGGCACCTATATTTAAAATGCCTATCGGCTTCTATATCTGAAATGCCTATCGGCACCTATTTTTAAAATGCCATTCGGAAACTATATCTGAAATACCTTTCGGCACCTATATCTGAAATGCCTATCGGCACCTATTTTTGAAATGCCTATTGGAAACTACATCTGAAATGCCTATCAGCACCTATATTTGAAATGCCTATCGGCAACCATATCTGGAATGCCTATCGGCACCTATATTTGAAATGCCTATCGGCTTCTATATCTGAAATGCCTATCGGCACCTATTTTTAAAATGCCAGTCGGCAACTATATCTGAAGTGCCTATCTGCACCTATATCTGAAATGCCTATCGGCACCTATTTTTGAAATGCCTATTGGAAACTACATCTGAAATGCCTATCAGCACCTATATTTGAAATGCCTATCGGCAACCACATCAGAAATGCCTATTGGCACCTATATCTGAAATGCCTTTCGGCATTTATATCTGAAATGCCTATCGACACCTATATTTGAAATGCCTATCGGCACCTATATTTTAAATGCCTATCGGCAAATATATCTGATATGCCCATCGGCACCTATATCTGAAATGCCTATCGACACCTATATTTGAAATGCCTATCAGCACCTATATTTGAAATGCCTATCGGCAACTATTTCTGGAATGCCTATCGGCACCTATATTTGAAATGCCTATCGGCTTCTATATCTCAAATGCCTATCGGCACCTATATTTGAAATACCTATCGGCAACCATATCTGAAATGCCTATCGACACCTATATTTGAAATACCTCTCGGCTTCTATATCTGAAATGCCAATCAACACCTATTTTTAAAATGCCAATCGGCAACTATATCTGAAATGCCTATCGGCACCTATATCTGAAATGCCTATCGGCACCAATTTTTGAAATGCCTATCGGAAACTACATCTGAAATGCCTATCAGAACCTATATTTGAAATGCTTATCGGCAACCATATCTGGAATGCTTATCGGCACCTATATTTGAAATGCCTATCGGCTTCTATATCTGAAAGGCCTATCGGCACCTATTTTTAAAATGCCAATCGGCAACTATATCTGAAATGCCTATCGGCACCTATATCTGAAATGCCTATCGGCACCAATTTTTGAAATGCCTATCGGAAACTACATCTGAAATGCCTATCAGCACCTATATTTGAAATGCCTATCGGTAACCATATCTGGAATGCCTATCGGCACATATATTTGAAATGCCTATCGGCTTCTATATCTGAAATGCCTATCGGCACCTATTTTAAAAATGGCTATCGGCAACTATATCTGAAATGCCTATCGGCACCTATATCTTGAATGCCTATCGGCACCTATTTTTGAAATGCCTATCGGAAACTACATCAGAAATGCCTATCAGCACCTATATTTGAAATGCCTATCGGTAACCATATCTGGAATGCCTATCGGCACATATATTTGAAATGCCTATCGGCTTCTATATCTGAAATGCCTATCGGCACCTATTTTTAAAATGCCTATCGGCACCTATATCTGAAATGCCTATCGGCACCTATTTTTGAAATGCCTATCGGAAACTACATCTGAAATGCCTATCAGCACCTATATTTGAAATGCCTATCGGCAACCATATTTGGAATGCCTATCGGCACCTATATTTGAAATGCCTTTCGGCTTCTATATCTGAAATCCCTAGCGGCACCTATTTTTTAAATGCCAATCGGCAACTATATCTGAAATGCCTATCGGCACCTATATTGAAATGCCTATCGGCACCTATTTTTGAAATGCTTATCGAAAACTACATCTGATATGCCTATCAGCACCTATATTTGAAATGCCTATCGGCAACCACATCAGAAACGCCTATCGGCACCTATATCTGAAGTGCCTTTCGGCATTTATATTTGAAATGCCTATCGACACCTATATTTGAAATGCCTATCGGCACCTATACTTTAAATGCCTATCGGCAACTATATCTGATATGCCTATCGGCACCTATATCTGAAATGCCTAACGGCACCTATTTTTGAAATGCCTATCGGAAACTACATCTAAAATGCCTATCGGCACCTATTTTTAAAATGCCAATCGGCAACTATATCTGAAATGCCTATCGGTACCTATATCTGAAATGCCTAACGGCACCTATTTTTAAAATGCCAATCGGCAACTATATCTGAAATGCCTATCGGCACCTATATCTGAAATGCCTATCGGCACCTATTTTTGAAATGCCTTTCGGAAACTAGATCTGAAATGCCTATCTGCTCCTATATTTGAAATGCCTATCAGGAACCATATCCGAAATGCCTTTCGACCCCTATATTTAAAATACCTATCGGCTTCTATATCTGAAATGCCTATCGGCACCTGTTTTTAAAATGCTAATCGGCAACTATATCTGAAATGCCTATCGGCACCTATATCTGAAATGCCTATCGACATCAATTTTTGAAATGCCTATCGGAAACTACATCTAAAATGCCTATCAGCACCTATATTTGAAAAGCCTAACGGCAACCATATCTGAAATGCCTATCGGCACCTATATTTGAAATGCCTATCGGCTTCTATATCTGAAATGCCTATCGGCACCTATTTTTTAAATGCCTATCGGAAACTACATCTGAAATGCCTATCAGCACCTATATTTGAAATGCCTATCGGCAACCATATCTGGAATGCCTATAGGCACCTATATCTGAAATGCCTTTCGGCATTTATATCTGAAATGCCTATCGACACCTATATTTGAAATGCCTATCGGCACCTATATTTTAAATGCCTATCGGCAACTATATCTGATATGCCTATCGGCACCTATATCTGAAATGCCTATCGGCACCTATTTTTGAAATGCCTATCGGAAACTACATCTAAAATGCATATCGGCACCTATTTTTAAAATGCCAATCGGCAACTATATCTGAAATGCCTATCGGCACCTATATCTTAAATGCCTATCGGCACCTATTTTTGAAATGCCTATCGGAAACTACATCTGAAATGCTTATCAGCACCTATATTTGAAATGCCTATCGGCAACCATATCTGAAATGCCTATCGACACCTATATTTGAAATACCTATCGGCTTCTATATTTGAAATGCCTATCAACACCTATTTTTAAAATGCCAATCGGCAACTATATCTGAAATGCCTATCATCACCTATATCTGAAATGCCTATCGGCACCAATTTTTGAAATGCCTATCGGAAACTACATCTGAAATGCCTATCAGCACCTATATTTGAAATGCCTAACGGCAACCATATCTGGAATGCTTATCGGCACCTATATTTGAAATGCCTGTCGGCTTCTATATCTGAAATGCCTATCGGCACCTATTTTTAAAATGCCAATCGGCAACTATATCTGAAATGCCTATCGGCACCTATATCTGAAATGCCTATCGGCACCTATTTTTGAAATGCCTATCGAAAACTACATCTGAAATGCCTATCAGCACCTATATTTGAAATGCCTATCGGCAACCATATCTGGAATGCCTATCGGCACCTATATTTGAAATGCCTATCGGCTTCTATATCTGAATTGCCTATCGGCACGTATTTTTAAAATGGCTATCGGCAACTATATCTGAAATGCCTATCGGCACCTATATCTGAAAAGCCTATCGGCACCTATTTTTGAAATGCCTATCGGAAACTACATCTAAAATGCCTATCGGCACCTATTTTTAAAATGCCAATCGGCAACTATATCTGAAATGCCTATCGGCACCTATATCTGAAATGCCTAACGGCACCTATTTTTAAAATGCCAATCGGGAACTACATCTGAAATGCCTATCAGCACCTATATTTGAAATGCCTATCGGCAACCATATCCGGAATGCCTATCGGCACCTATATTTGATATGCCTATCGGCTGCTATATCTAAAATGCCTATCGGCAAATATTTTTAAATGCCAATCGGCAAATATATCTGTAATGCCTATCGGCACCTATATCTGAAATGCCTATCGGCACCTATTTTTGAAATGCCTATCGGAAACTACATCTGAAATGCCTATTAGGACCAATATTTGAAATGCCTATCAGCAACCATATCTGAAATGCCTATCGACACCTATATTTGAAATACCTATCGGCTTCTATATCTGAAATGCCTATCGGCACCTATTTTTAAAATGCCAATCGGCAACTATATCTGAAATGTCTATCGGCACTTATATCTGAAATGCCTATCGGCACCAATTTTTGAAATGCCTATCGGAAACTACATCTGAAATGCCTATCAGCACCTATATTTGAAATGCCTATCGGCAACAATATCTGGAATGCCTATCGGCACCTATATTTGAAATGCCTATCGGCTACTATATCTGAAATGCCTATCGGCACCTATTTTTAAAATGCCAATCGGCAACTATATCTGAAGTGCCTATCTGCACCTATATCTGAAATGCCTATCGGCACCTATTTTTGAAATGCCTATCGAAAACTACATCTGAAATGCCTATCAGCACCTATATTTGAAATGCCTATCGGCAACCACATCAGAAATGCCTATTGGCACCTGTATCTGAAATGCCTTGCGGCATTTATATCTGAAATGCCTATCGACACCTATATTTGAAATGCCTATCGGCACCTATATTTTAAATGCCTATCGGCAACTATATCTGATATGCCTATCGGCACCTATATCTGAAATGCCTATCGACACCTATATTTGAAATGTCTATCGGCACCTATATTTTAAATGCCTATCGGCAACTATATCTGATATGCCTATCGGCACCTATATCTGAAATGCGTATCGGCACTTATATCTGAAATGCCTATCGGCACCTATTTTTGAAATGCCTATTGGAAACTACATCTGAAATGCCTATCAGCACCTATATTTGAAATGCCTATCGGCAACCATATCTGGAATGCCCTCGGCACCTATATTTGAAATGCCTATCGGCTTCTATATCTGAAATGCCTATCGGCACCTATATTTGAAATGCCTATCGGCAACCACATCAGAAATGCCTATTGGCACCTGTATCTGAAATGCCTTTCGGCATTTATATCTGAAATGCCTATCGACACCTATATTTGAAATGCCTATCGGCACCTATATTTTAAATGCCTATCGGCAACTATATCTGATATGCCTATCGGCACCTATATCTGAAATGCCTATCGACACCTATATTTGAAATGTCTATCGGCACCTATATTTTAAATGCCTATCGGCAACTATATCTGATATGCCTATCGACACCTATATTTGAAATACCTATCGGCTTCTATATCTGAAATGTCTACCGGCACCTGTTTTTAAAATGCCAATCGGCAACTATATCTGAAATGCCTATCGGCACCTATATCTGAAATGCCTATCGGCATCAATTTTTGAAATGCCTATCGGAAACTACATCTAAAATGCCTATCAGCACCTATATTTGAAATGCCTATCGGCAACCATATCTGGAATGCCTATCGGCACCTATATTTGAAATGCCTATCGGCTTCTATATCTGAAATTCCTATCGGCACCTATTTTTAAAATGCCTATCGGCACCTATATCTGAAATGCCTATCGGCACCTATATCTGAAATGCCTATCGGCACCTATATCTGAAATGCCTATCGGCACTAATTTTTGAAATGCCTATCGGAAACTACATCTGGAATGCCTATCAGCACCTATATTTGAAATGCCTATCTGCAACCATATCTGGAATGCCTATCGGCACATACATTTGAAATGCCTATCGGCTTTTATATCTGAAATGCCTATCGACACCTATTTTTAAAATGCCAATCGGCAACTATATTATCTGAAATGCCTTTCGGCACCTATATCTGAAATGCCTATCGGCACCTAATTTTGAAATGCCTATCGGAAACTACGTCTGAAATGCCTATCAGCACCTATATTTGAAATGCCTATCGGCTTCTATATCTGAAATGCCTATCGACACCTATTTTTAAAATGCTAATCGGCAAATATATCTGAAATGCCTATCGGCACCTATATCTGAAATGCCTATCGGCATCAATTTTTGAAATGCCTATCGGAAACTACATCTAAAATGCCTACCAGCACCTATATTTGATATGCCTATCGGCAACAATATCTGGATTGCCTATCGGCACCTATATTTGAAATGCCTATCGGCTTCTATATCTGAAATGCCTATCGGCACCTATTTTTAAAATGCCAATTGGCAACTATATCTGAAATGCCTTTCGGCACCTATATCTGAAATGCCTATCGGCACCTATTTTTGAAATGCCTATCGGCTTCTATATCTGAAATGCCTATCAGGACCTATATTTGAAATGCCTATCGGCATTATATCTGGAATGCCTATCGGCACCTTTATTTGAAATGCCTATCGGCTTCTATATCTGAAATACCTATTGGCACCAATTTTTAAGATGCCAATCGGCAACTATATCTGAAATGCCTATCGACACCTATATCTGAAATGCCTATCGGCACCTATTTTTGAAATGCCTATCGGCAACCATATCTAAAATGCCTATCGACACCTATATTTGAAATACCTATCGGCTTCTATATCTGAAATGCCTATCGGCACCTCTTTTTAAAATGCCAATCAGTAACTATATCTGAAATGCCTATCGGCACCTATATCCGAAATGCCTATCGGCACCAATTTTTGAAATACCTATCAGCACCTATATTTGAAAGGCCTATCGGCAACCATATCTGGAATGCCTATCGGCACCTATATCTGAAATGCCTATCGGCACCTATTTTTGGAATGCCTATCGGAAACTACATCTAAAATGCCTATCAGCACCTATATTTGAAATGCCTATCGGCAACCATATCTGAGATGCCTATCGACACCTATATTTGAAATACCTATCGGCTTCTATATCTGAAATACCTATCGGCACCTGTTTTTAAAATGCCAATCGGCAACTATACCTGAAATGCCTATCGGCACCTATATCTGAAATGCCTATCGGCATCAATTTTTGAAATGCCTATCGGAAACTACATCTAAAATGCCTATCAGCACCTATATTTGAAATGCCTATCGGCAACCATATCTGGAATGCCTATCGGCACCTATATTTGAAATGCCTATCGGCTTCTATATCTGAAATGCCTATCGGCACCTATTTTTAAAATGCCAATCGGTAACTATATCTGAAATGCCTATCGGCACCTATATCTGAAATGCCTATCGGCACCAATTTTTGAAATGCCTATCGGAAACTACATCTGGAATGCCTATCAGCACCTATATTTGAAATGCCTATCTGCAACCATATCTGGAATGCCTATCGGCACATACATTTGAAATGCCTATCGGCTTTTATATCTGAAATCCCTATCGACACCTATTTTTAAAATGCCAATCGGCAACTATATCTGAAATGCCTTTCGGCACCTATATCTGAAATGCCTATCGGCACCTATTTTTGAAATGCCTATCGGAAACTACATCTGAAATGCCTATCAGCACCTATATTTGAAATGCCTATCGGCTTCTATATCTGAAATGCCTATCGACACCTATTTTTAAAATGCTAATCGGCAACTATATCTGAAATGCCTATCGGCACCTATATCTGAAATGCCTATCGGCATCAATTTTTGAAATGCCTATCGGAAACTACATCTAAAATGCCTATCAACACCTATATTTGAAATGCCTATCGGCAACCATATCTGGATTGCCTATCGGCACCTATTTTTAAAATGCCAATCGGCAACTATATCTGAAATGCCTATCGGCACCTATTTTTGAAATGCCTTTCGGAAACTACATCTGAAATGCCTGTCTGCTCCTATATTTGAAATGCCTATCGGCAACCATATCTGGAATGCCTATCGGCACCTATATTTGAAATGCCTATCGGCTTCTATATCTGAAATGCCTATCGGCACCTATTTTTAAAATGCCAATCGGCAACTATATCTGAAATGCCTATCGGCACCTATATCTGAAATGCCTATCGACACCTATATTTGAAATACCTATCGGCTTCTATATCTGAAATGTCTATCGGCACCTGTTTTTAAAATGCCAATCGGCAACTATATCTGAAATGCCTATCGGCACCTATATCTGAAATGCCTATCGGCATCAATTTTTGAAATGCCTATCGGAAACTACATCTAAAATGCCTATCAGCACCTATATTTGAAATGCCTATCGGCAACCATATCTGGAATGCCTATCGGCACCTATATTTGAAATGCCTATCGGCTTCTATATTTGAAATGCCTATCGGCACCTATTTTTAAAATGCCAATCGGCAACTATATCTGAATTGCTTATCGGCACCTATATCTGAAATGCCTATCGGCACCTATTTTTGAAATGCCTATCGGAAACTACATCTGAAATGCCTATCAGCACCTATATTTGAAATGCCTATCGGCAACCATATCTGGAATGCCTATCGGCACCTATATTTGAAATGCCTATCGGCTTCTATTTCTAAAATGCCTATCGGCACCTATTTTTAAAATGTTATTCGGCGACTATATCTGTAATGCCTATCGGCACCTATATCTGAAATGCCTATCAGCACCTATTTTTGAAATGCCTATCGGAAACTACAATTGAAATGCCTATTAGCACCAATATTTGAAATGCCTATCGGCAACCATATCTGAAATGCCTATCGACACCTATATTTGAAATACCTATCGGCTTCTATATCTGAAATGCCTATCGGCACCTATTTTTAAAATGCCAATCGGCAACTATATCTGAAATGCCTATCGGCACCTATATCTGAAATGCCTATCTGCACCAATTTTTGAAATGCCTATCGGAAACTACAACTAAAATGCCTATCAGCACCTATATTTGAAATGCCTATCGGCAACCATATCTGGAATGCCTATCGGCACCTATATTTGAAATGCCTATCGGCTTCTATATCTGAAATGCCTATCGGCACCTATATCTGAAATGCCTATCGGCACCTATTTTTGAAATGCCTATTGGAAACTACATCTGAAATGCTTATCAGCACCTATATTTGAAATGCCTATCGGCAACCATATCTGGAATGCCTATCGGCACCTATATTTGAAATGCCTATCGGCTTCTATATCTGAAATGCCTATCGGCACCTATTTTTAAATTGCCAATCGGCAACTATATCTGAAGTGCCTATCGGCACCTATATCTGAAATGCCTATCGGCACCTATATCTGAAATGCCTATCGGCACCTATTTTTGAAATGCCTATCGAAAACTACATCTGAAATGCCTATCAGCACCTATATTTGAAATGCCTATCGGCAACCACATCAGAAATGCCTATCGACACCTATATCTGAAATGCCTTTCGGCATTTATATCTGAAATGCCTATCGACACCTATATTTAAAATGCCTATAGGCACCTATATTTTAAATGCCTATCGGCAACTATATCTGATATGCCTATCGGCACCTATATCTGAAATGCCTATCGGCACCTATTTTTGAAATTCCTATCGGAAACTACATCTAAAATGCCTATCGGCACCTATTTTTAAAATGCCAATCGGCAAATATATCCGAAATGCCTATCGGCACCTATATCTGAAATGCCTATCGGCACCTATTTTTGAGATGCCTATGGGAAACTACATCTGAAATGCCTATCAGCACTTATATTTGAAATGCCTATCGGCAACCACATCAGAAATGCCTATCGACACCTATTTTTGAAATGGCTATCGGAAACTACATCTAAAATGCCTATCAGCACCTATTTTTAAAATGCCAATCGGCAACTCTATCTGAAATGCCTATCGGCACCTATATCTGAAATGCCTATCGGCACCTATTTTTAAAATGCCAATCGGAAACTACATCTGAAATGCCTATCAGTACCTATATTTGAAATGCCTATCGGCAACCATATCTGGAATGCCTATCGGCACCTATATTTGAATTGCCTTTCGACTTCTATATCTGAAATGCCTATCGGCACCTATTTTTAAAATGATAATCGGCAACTATATCTGAAATGCCTATCGGCACCTATATATGAAATGCCTTTTGGCACCTATTTTTGAAATGCCTATCGGGAACTACATCTGAAATGCCTATCAGCACCTATATTTGAAATGCCTATCGGCAACCATATCCGGAATGCCTATCGGCACCTATATTTGATATGCCTATCGGCTGCTATATCTAAAATGCCTATCGGCAAATATTTTTAAATGCCAATCGGCAAATATATCTGTAATGCCTATCGGCACCTATATCTGAAATGCCTATCGGCACCTATTTTTGAAATGCCTATCGGAAACTACATCTGAAATGCCTATTAGGACCAATATTTGAAATGCCTATCAGCAACCATATCTGAAATGCCTATCGACACCTATATTTGAAATACCTATCGGCTTCTATATCTGAAATGCCTATCGGCACCTATTTTTAAAATGCCAATCGGCAACTATATCTGAAATGTCTATCGGCACTTATATCTGAAATGCCTATCGGCACCAATTTTTGAAATGCCTATCGGAAACTACATCTGAAATGCCTATCAGCACCTATATTTGAAATGCCTATCGGCAACAATATCTGGAATGCCTATCGGCACCTATATTTGAAATGCCTATCGGCTACTATATCTGAAATGCCTATCGGCACCTATTTTTAAAATGCCAATCGGCAACTATATCTGAAGTGCCTATCTGCACCTATATCTGAAATGCCTATCGGCACCTATTTTTGAAATGCCTATCGAAAACTACATCTGAAATGCCTATCAGCACCTATATTTGAAATGCCTATCGGCAACCACATCAGAAATGCCTATTGGCACCTGTATCTGAAATGCCTTGCGGCATTTATATCTGAAATGCCTATCGACACCTATATTTGAAATGCCTATCGGCACCTATATTTTAAATGCCTATCGGCAACTATATCTGATATGCCTATCGGCACCTATATCTGAAATGCCTATCGACACCTATATTTGAAATGTCTATCGGCACCTATATTTTAAATGCCTATCGGCAACTATATCTGATATGCCTATCGGCACCTATATCTGAAATGCGTATCGGCACTTATATCTGAAATGCCTATCGGCACCTATTTTTGAAATGCCTATTGGAAACTACATCTGAAATGCCTATCAGCACCTATATTTGAAATGCCTATCGGCAACCATATCTGGAATGCCCTCGGCACCTATATTTGAAATGCCTATCGGCTTCTATATCTGAAATGCCTATCGGCACCTATATTTGAAATGCCTATCGGCAACCACATCAGAAATGCCTATTGGCACCTGTATCTGAAATGCCTTTCGGCATTTATATCTGAAATGCCTATCGACACCTATATTTGAAATGCCTATCGGCACCTATATTTTAAATGCCTATCGGCAACTATATCTGATATGCCTATCGGCACCTATATCTGAAATGCCTATCGACACCTATATTTGAAATGTCTATCGGCACCTATATTTTAAATGCCTATCGGCAACTATATCTGATATGCCTATCGACACCTATATTTGAAATACCTATCGGCTTCTATATCTGAAATGTCTACCGGCACCTGTTTTTAAAATGCCAATCGGCAACTATATCTGAAATGCCTATCGGCACCTATATCTGAAATGCCTATCGGCATCAATTTTTGAAATGCCTATCGGAAACTACATCTAAAATGCCTATCAGCACCTATATTTGAAATGCCTATCGGCAACCATATCTGGAATGCCTATCGGCACCTATATTTGAAATGCCTATCGGCTTCTATATCTGAAATTCCTATCGGCACCTATTTTTAAAATGCCTATCGGCACCTATATCTGAAATGCCTATCGGCACCTATATCTGAAATGCCTATCGGCACCTATATCTGAAATGCCTATCGGCACTAATTTTTGAAATGCCTATCGGAAACTACATCTGGAATGCCTATCAGCACCTATATTTGAAATGCCTATCTGCAACCATATCTGGAATGCCTATCGGCACATACATTTGAAATGCCTATCGGCTTTTATATCTGAAATGCCTATCGACACCTATTTTTAAAATGCCAATCGGCAACTATATTATCTGAAATGCCTTTCGGCACCTATATCTGAAATGCCTATCGGCACCTAATTTTGAAATGCCTATCGGAAACTACGTCTGAAATGCCTATCAGCACCTATATTTGAAATGCCTATCGGCTTCTATATCTGAAATGCCTATCGACACCTATTTTTAAAATGCTAATCGGCAAATATATCTGAAATGCCTATCGGCACCTATATCTGAAATGCCTATCGGCATCAATTTTTGAAATGCCTATCGGAAACTACATCTAAAATGCCTACCAGCACCTATATTTGATATGCCTATCGGCAACAATATCTGGATTGCCTATCGGCACCTATATTTGAAATGCCTATCGGCTTCTATATCTGAAATGCCTATCGGCACCTATTTTTAAAATGCCAATTGGCAACTATATCTGAAATGCCTTTCGGCACCTATATCTGAAATGCCTATCGGCACCTATTTTTGAAATGCCTATCGGCTTCTATATCTGAAATGCCTATCAGGACCTATATTTGAAATGCCTATCGGCAATTATATCTGGAATGCCTATCGGCACCTTTATTTGAAATGCCTATCGGCTTCTATATCTGAAATACCTATTGGCACCAATTTTTAAGATGCCAATCGGCAACTATATCTGAAATGCCTATCGACACCTATATCTGAAATGCCTATCGGCACCTATTTTTGAAATGCCTATCGGCAACCATATCTAAAATGCCTATCGACACCTATATTTGAAATACCTATCGGCTTCTATATCTGAAATGCCTATCGGCACCTCTTTTTAAAATGCCAATCAGTAACTATATCTGAAATGCCTATCGGCACCTATATCCGAAATGCCTATCGGCACCAATTTTTGAAATACCTATCAGCACCTATATTTGAAAGGCCTATCGGCAACCATATCTGGAATGCCTATCGGCACCTATATCTGAAATGCCTATCGGCACCTATTTTTGGAATGCCTATCGGAAACTACATCTAAAATGCCTATCAGCACCTATATTTGAAATGCCTATCGGCAACCATATCTGAGATGCCTATCGACACCTATATTTGAAATACCTATCGGCTTCTATATCTGAAATACCTATCGGCACCTGTTTTTAAAATGCCAATCGGCAACTATACCTGAAATGCCTATCGGCACCTATATCTGAAATGCCTATCGGCATCAATTTTTGAAATGCCTATCGGAAACTACATCTAAAATGCCTATCAGCACCTATATTTGAAATGCCTATCGGCAACCATATCTGGAATGCCTATCGGCACCTATATTTGAAATGCCTATCGGCTTCTATATCTGAAATGCCTATCGGCACCTATTTTTAAAATGCCAATCGGTAACTATATCTGAAATGCCTATCGGCACCTATATCTGAAATGCCTATCGGCACCAATTTTTGAAATGCCTATCGGAAACTACATCTGGAATGCCTATCAGCACCTATATTTGAAATGCCTATCTGCAACCATATCTGGAATGCCTATCGGCACATACATTTGAAATGCCTATCGGCTTTTATATCTGAAATCCCTATCGACACCTATTTTTAAAATGCCAATCGGCAACTATATCTGAAATGCCTTTCGGCACCTATATCTGAAATGCCTATCGGCACCTATTTTTGAAATGCCTATCGGAAACTACATCTGAAATGCCTATCAGCACCTATATTTGAAATGCCTATCGGCTTCTATATCTGAAATGCCTATCGACACCTATTTTTAAAATGCTAATCGGCAACTATATCTGAAATGCCTATCGGCACCTATATCTGAAATGCCTATCGGCATCAATTTTTGAAATGCCTATCGGAAACTACATCTAAAATGCCTATCAACACCTATATTTGAAATGCCTATCGGCAACCATATCTGGATTGCCTATCGGCACCTATATTTGAAATGCCTATCGGCTTCTATATCTGAAATGCCTATCAGCACCTATATTTGAAATGCCTATCGGCAACCATATCTGGAATGCCTATCGGCACCTTTATTTGAAATGCCTATCGGCTTCTATATCTGAAATGCCTCTCGGCACCTATTTTTAAGATGCCAATTGGCAACTATATCTGAAATGCCTTTCGGCACCTATATCTGAAATGCCTATCGGCACCTATTTTTGAAATGCCTATCGGCTTCTATATCTGAAATGCCTATCAGCACCTATATTTGAAATGCCTATCGGCAACCATATCTGGAATGCCTATCGGCACCTTTATTTGAAATGCCTATCGGCTTCTATATCTGAAATGCCTATCGGCACCTATTTTTAAGATGCCAATCGGCAACTATATCTGAAATGCCTATCGACACCTATATCTGAAATGCCTATCGGCACCTATTTTTGAAATGCCTATCGGAAACTACATCTGAAATGCCTATCAGCACCTATATTTGAAATGCCTATCGGCAACCATATCTAAAATGCCTATCGACACCTATATTTGAAATACCTATCGGCTTCTATATCTGAAATGCCTATCGGCACCTCTTTTTAAAATGCCAATCAGTAACTATATCTGAAATGTCTATCGGCACCTATATCCGAAGTGCCTATCGGCACCAATTTTTGAAATACCTATCAGCACCTATATTTTAAAGGCCTATCGGCAACCATATCTGGAATGCCTATCGGCACCTATATCTGAAATGCCTATCGGCACCTATTTTTGAAATGCCTATCGGAAACTACATCTGAAATGCCTATCAGCACCTATATTTGAAATGCCTATCGGCAACCATATCTGAGATGCCTATCGACACCTATATTTGAAATACCTATCGGCTTCTATATCTGAAATGCTTATCGGCACCTATTTTTAAAATGCCAATCGGCAACTATATCTGAAATGCCTATCGGCACCTATATCTGAAATGCCTATCGGCACCAATTTTTGAAATGCCTATCGTAAACTACATCTGAAATGCCTATCAGCACCTATATTTGAAATGCCTATCGGCAACCACATCAGAAATGCCTATTGGCACCTATATCTGAAATGCCTTTCGGCATTTATATCTGAAATGCCTATCGACACCTATATTTGAAATGCCTATCGGCACCTATATTTTAAATGCCTATCGGCAACTATATCTGATATGCCTATCGGCACTTATATCTGAAATGCCTATCGACACCTATATTTGAAATGTCTATCGGCACCTATATTTTAAATGCCTATCGGCAACTATATCTGATATGCCTATCAGACCCTATATCTGAAATGCCTATCGGCACCTATTTTTGAAATACCTATCGGAAACTACATCTGAAATGCCTATCAGCACCTATATTTGAAATGCCTATCGGCAACCATATCTGATATGCCTATCGACACCTATATTTGAAATACATATCGGCTTCTATATCTGAAATGCCTATCGGCACCTATTTTTAAAATGCCAATCGGCAACTAAATCTGAAATGCCTATCGGCACCCATATCTGAAATGCCTGTCGGCACCAATTTTTGAAATGCCTATCGGAAACTACATCTGAAATGCCTATCGGCACCTATATTTGAAATGCCTATCAGCAACCATATCTGGAATGCCTATCGGCACCTATATTTGAAATGCCTATCGGCTTCTATATCTGAAATGCCTATCGACACCTATTTTTAAAATGCCAATTGGCAACTATATCTGAAATGCCTATCTTCACCTATATTTGAAATGCCTATCAATACCTATTTTTGAAATGCCTATCGGAAACTACCTCTGAAATGCCTATCAGCACTTATATTTGAAATGCCTATCGGCAACCATATCTGTAATGCCTATCGGCACCTATATTTGAAATGCCTATCGGCAACTATATCTGAAATGCCTATCGGCACCTATATCTGAAAAGCCTATCGGCACCTGTTTTTGAAATGCCTTTCGGAAACTACATCTGAAATGCCTATCTGCTCCTATATTTGAAATGACTATCGGCAACCATATCTGAAATGCCTATCGACACCTATATTTGAAATACCTATCGGCTTCTATATCTGAAATGCCTATCGGCACCTGTTTTTAAAATGCCAATCGGCAACTATATCTGAAATGCCTATCGGCACCTATATCTGAAATACCTATCGGCATCAATTTTTGAAATGCCTATCGGAAACTACATCTAAAATGCCTATCAGCACCTATATTTGAAATGCCTATCGGCAACCATATCTGGAATGCCTATCGGCAACTATATTTGAAATGCCTATCGGCTTCTATATCTAAAATGCCTATCGGCACCTATTTTTAAAATGCCAATTGGCTAATATATTTGAAATGCCTATCGGCACCTATATCTGAAATGCCTATCGGCACATTTTTTTGAAATGCCTATCAGCTTCTATATCTTAAATGCCTATCGGCACCTATATTTGTAATGCCTATCGGCAACCATATCTCGAATGACTATCGGCACCTATATTTGAAATGCTTATCGGCTTCTATATCTGAAATGCCTATCGGTACCTATTTTTAAAATGCCAATCGGCAACTATATCTGAAATGCCTATCGGCACCCATATCTGAAATGCCTGTCGGCACCAATTTTTGAAATGCCTATCGGAAACTACATCTGAAATGCCTATCGGCACCTATATTTGAAATGCCTATCAGCAACCATATCTGGAATGCCTATCGGCACCTATATTTGAAATGCCTATCGGCTTCTATATCTGAAATGCCTATCGACACCTATTTTTAAAATGCCAATTGGCAACTATATCTGAAATGCCTATCTTCACCTATATCTGAAATGCCTATCAATACCTATTTTTGAAATGCCTATCGGAAACTACATCTGAAATGCCTATCAGCACTTATATTTGAAATGCCTATCGGCAACCATATCTGTAATGCCTATCGGCACCTATATTTGAAATGCCTATCGGCAACTATATCTGAAATGCCTATCGGCACCTATATCTGAAAAGCCTATCGGCACCTGTTTTTGAAATGCCTATCGGAAACTACATCTGAAATGCCTATCAGCACCAATATTTGAAATGCCTATCGGCAACTATATCTGAAATGCCTATCGACACCTATATTTGAAATACCTATCGGCTTCTATATCTGAGATGCCTATCGGCACCTATTTTTAAAATGCCAATCGGCAACTATATCTGAAATGCCTATCGGCACCTATATCTGAAATGCCTATCGGCACCTATATCTGAAATGCCTATCGGCACCTATTTTTGAAATGCCTATCGGAAACTACATCTGAAATGCCTATCAGCACCTATATTTGAAATGCCTATCGGCAACCATATCTGAAATGCCTATCGACATCTATATTTAAAATACCTATTGGCTTCTATATCTGAAATGCCTATCGGCACATATTTTTAAAATGCCAATCGGCAACTGTATCTGAAATGCCTATCGGCACCTTTATCTGAAATGCCTATCGGCACCAATTTTTGAAATGCCTATCGGAAACTACATCTGAAATGCCTGTCAGCACCTATATTTGAAATGCCTATCGGCAACCATATCTGGAATGCCTATCGGCACCTATATTTGAAATGCCTATCGGCTTCTATATCTGAAATGCCTATCGACACCTATTTTTAAAATGCCAATTGGCAACTATATCTGAAATGCCTATCGGCCATTATATCTGAAATGCCTATCGGCACCTATTTGTGAAATGCCTATCGGAAACTACATCTGAAATGCCTATCAGCACTTATATTTGAAATGCCTATCGGCAACCATATCTGGAATGCCTATCGGCACCTATATTTGAAATGCCTATCGGCTTCTATATCTGAAATGCCTATCGGCACCTATTTTTAAAATGCCAATCGGCAACTATATCTGAAATGCCTATCGGCACCTATTTTTGAAATGCCTTTCGGAAACTACATCTGAAATGCCTGTCTGCTCCTATATTTGAAATGCCTATCGGCAACCATATCTGGAATGCCTATCGGCACCTATATTTGAAATGCCTATCGGCTTCTATATCTGAAATGCCTATCGGCACCTATTTTTAAAATGCCAATCGGCAACTATATCTGAAATGCCTATCGGCACCTATATCTGAAATGCCTATCGACACCTATATTTGAAATACCTATCGGCTTCTATATCTGAAATGTCTATCGGCACCTGTTTTTAAAATGCCAATCGGCAACTATATCTGAAATGCCTATCGGCACCTATATCTGAAATGCCTATCGGCATCAATTTTTGAAATGCCTATCGGAAACTACATCTAAAATGCCTATCAGCACCTATATTTGAAATGCCTATCGGCAACCATATCTGGAATGCCTATCGGCACCTATATTTGAAATGCCTATCGGCTTCTATATTTGAAATGCCTATCGGCATATATTTTTAAAATGCCAATCGGCAACTATATCTGAATTGCTTATCGGCACCTATATCTGAAATGCCTATCGGCACCTATTTTTGAAATGCCTATCGGAAACTACATCTGAAATGCCTATCAGCACCTATATTTGAAATGCCTATCGGCAACCATATCTGGAATGCCTATCGGCACCTATATTTGAAATGCCTATCGGCTTCTATTTCTAAAATGCCTATCGGCACCTATTTTTAAAATGTTATTCGGCGACTATATCTGTAATGCCTATCGGCACCTATATCTGAAATGCCTATCAGCACCTATTTTTGAAATGCCTATCGGAAACTACAATTGAAATGCCTATTAGCACCAATATTTGAAATGCCTATCGGCAACCATATCTGAAATGCCTATCGACACCTATATTTGAAATACCTATCGGCTTCTATATCTGAAATGCCTATCGGCACCTATTTTTAAAATGCCAATCGGCAACTATATCTGAAATGCCTATCGGCACCTATATCTGAAATGCCTATCTGCACCAATTTTTGAAATGCCTATCGGAAACTACAACTAAAATGCCTATCAGCACCTATATTTGAAATGCCTATCGGCAACCATATCTGGAATGCCTATCGGCACCTATATTTGAAATGCCTATCGGCTTCTATATCTGAAATGCCTATCGGCACCTATATCTGAAATGCCTATCGGCACCTATTTTTGAAATGCCTATTGGAAACTACATCTGAAATGCTTATCAGCACCTATATTTGAAATGCCTATCGGCAACCATATCTGGAATGCCTATCGGCACCTATATTTGAAATGCCTATCGGCTTCTATATCTGAAATGCCTATCGGCACCTATTTTTAAAATGCCAATCGGCAACTATATCTGAAGTGCCTATCGGCACCTATATCTGAAATGCCTATCGGCACCTATATCTGAAATGCCTATCGGCACCTATTTTTGAAATGCCTATCGAAAACTACATCTGAAATGCCTATCAGCACCTATATTTGAAATGCCTATCGGCAACCACATCAGAAATGCCTATCGACACCTATATCTGAAATGCCTTTCGGCATTTATATCTGAAATGCCTATCGACACCTATATTTAAAATGCCTATAGGCACCTATATTTCAAATGCCTATCGGCAACTATATCTGATATGCCTATCGGCACCTATATCTGAAATGCCTATCGGCACCTATTTTTGAAATTCCTATCGGAAACTACATCTAAAATGCCTATCGGCACCTATTTTTAAAATGCCAATCGGCAAATATATCCGAAATGCCTATCGGCACCTATATCTGAAATGCCTATCGGCACCTATTTTTGAGATGCCTATGGGAAACTACATCTGAAATGCCTATCAGCACTTATATTTGAAATGCCTATCGGCAACCACATCAGAAATGCCTATCGACACCTATTTTTGAAATGGCTATCGGAAACTACATCTAAAATGCCTATCAGCACCTATTTTTAAAATGCCAATCGGCAACTCTATCTGAAATGCCTATCGGCACCTATATCTGAAATGCCTATCGGCACCTATTTTTAAAATGCCAATCGGAAACTACATCTGAAATGCCTATCAGTACCTATATTTGAAATGCCTATCGGCAACCATATCTGGAATGCCTATCGGCACCTATATTTGAATTGCCTTTCGACTTCTATATCTGAAATGCCTATCGGCACCTATTTTTAAAATGATAATCGGCAACTATATCTGAAATGCCTATCGGCACCTATATATGAAATGCCTTTTGGCACCTATTTTTGAAATGCCTATCGGGAACTACATCTGAAATGCCTATCAGCACCTATATTTGAAATGCCTATCGGCAACCATATCCGGAATGCCTATCGGCACCTATATTTGATATGCCTATCGGCTACTATATCTAAAATGCCTATCGGCAAATATTTTTAAAATGCCAATCGGCAAATATATCTGTAATGCGTATCGGCACCTATATCTGAAATGCCTATCGGCACCTATTTTTGAAATGCCTATCGGAAACTACATCTGAAATGCCTATTAGGACCAATATTTGAAATGCCTATCAGCAACCATATCTGAAATGCCTATCGACACCTATATTTGAAATACCTATCGGCTTCTATATCTGAAATGCCTATCGGCACCTATTTTTAAAATGCCAATCGGCAACTATATCTGAAATGTCTATCGGCACTTATATCTGAAATGCCTATCGGCACCAATTTTTGAAATGCCTATCGGAAACTACATCTGAAATGCCTATCAGCACCTATATTTGAAATGCCTATCGGCAACAATATCTGGAATGCCTATCGGCACCTATATTTGAAATGCCTATCGGCTTCTATATCTGAAATGCCTATCGGCACCTATTTTTAAAATGCCAATCGGCAACTATATCTGAAGTGCCTATCTGCACCTATATCTGAAATGCCTATCGGCACCTATTTTTGAAATGCCTATCGAAAACTACATCTGAAATGCCTATCAGCACCTATATTTGAAATGCCTATCGGCAACCACATCAGAAATGCCTATTGGCACCTGTATCTGAAATGCCTTTCGGCATTTATATCTGAAATGCCTATCGACACCTATATTTGAAATGCCTATCGGCACCTATATTTTAAATGCCTATCGGCAACTATATCTGATATGCCTATCGGCACCTATATCTGAAATGCGTATCGGCACTTATATCTGAAATGCCTATCGGCACCTATTTTTGAAATGCCTATTGGAAACTACATCTGAAATGCCTATCAGCACCTATATTTGAAATGCCCATCGGCAACCATATCTGGAATGCCCTCGGCACCTATATTTGAAATGCCTATCGGCTTCTATATCTAAAATGCCTATCGGCACCTATATTTGAAATGCCTATCGGCAACCACATCAGAAATGCCTATTGGCACCTGTATCTGAAATGCCTTTCGGCATTTATATCTGAAATGCCTATCGACACCTATATTTGAAATGCCTATCGGCACCTATATTTTAAATGCCTATCGGCAACTATATCTGATATGCCTATCGGCACCTATATCTGAAATGCCTATCGACACCTATATTTGAAATGTCTATCGGCACCTATATTTTAAATGCCTATCGGCAACTATATCTGATATGCCTATCGACACCTATATTTGAAATACCTATCGGCTTCTATATCTGAAATGTCTACCGGCACCTGTTTTTAAAATGCCAATCGGCAACTATATCTGAAATGCCTATCGGCACCTATATCTGAAATGCCTATCGGCATCAATTTTTGAAATGCCTATCGGAAACTACATCTAAAATGCCTATCAGCACCTATATTTGAAATGCCTATCGGCAACCATATCTGGAATGCCTATCGGCACCTATATTTGAAATGCCTATCGGCTTCTATATCTGAAATTCCTATCGGCACCTATTTTTAAAATGCCTATCGGCACCTATATCTGAAATGCCTATCGGCACCTATATCTGAAATGCCTATCGGCACCTATATCTGAAATGCCTATCGGCACTAATTTTTGAAATGCCTATCGGAAACTACATCTGGAATGCCTATCAGCACCTATATTTGAAATGCCTATCTGCAACCATATCTGGAATGCCTATCGGCACATACATTTGAAATGCCTATCGGCTTTTATATCTGAAATGCCTATCGACACCTATTTTTAAAATGCCAATCGGCAACTATATTATCTGAAATGCCTTTCGGCACCTATATCTGAAATGCCTATCGGCACCTAATTTTGAAATGCCTATCGGAAACTACGTCTGAAATGCCTATCAGCACCTATATTTGAAATGCCTATCGGCTTCTATATCTGAAATGCCTATCGACACCTATTTTTAAAATGCTAATCGGCAACTATATCTGAAATGCCTATCGGCACCTATATCTGAAATGCCTATCGGCATCAATTTTTGAAATGCCTATCGGAAACTACATCTAAAATGCCTACCAGCACCTATATTTGATATGCCTATCGGCAACAATATCTGGATTGCCTATCGGCACCTATATTTGAAATGCCTATCGGCTTCTATATCTGAAATGCCTATCGGCACCTATTTTTAAAATGCCAATTGGCAACTATATCTGAAATGCCTTTCGGCACCTATATCTGAAATGCCTATCGGCACCTATTTTTGAAATGCCTATCGGCTTCTATATCTGAAATGCCTATCAGGACCTATATTTGAAATGCCTATCGGCAATTATATCTGGAATGCCTATCGGCACCTTTATTTGAAATGCCTATCGGCTTCTATATCTGAAATGCCTATTGGCACCAATTTTTAAGATGCCAATCGGCAACTATATCTGAAATGCCTATCGACACCTATATCTGAAATGCCTATCGGCACCTATTTTTGAAATGCCTATCGGCAACCATATCTAAAATGCCTATCGACACCTATATTTGAAATACCTATCGGCTTCTATATCTGAAATGCCTATCGGCACCTCTTTTTAAAATGCCAATCAGTAACTATATCTGAAATGCCTATCGGCACCTATATCCGAAATGCCTATCGGCACCAATTTTTGAAATACCTATCAGCACCTATATTTGAAAGGCCTATCGGCAACCATATCTGGAATGCCTATCGGCACCTATATCTGAAATGCCTATCGGCACCTATTTTTGGAATGCCTATCGGAAACTACATCTAAAATGCCTATCAGCACCTATATTTGAAATGCCTATCGGCAACCATATCTGAGATGCCTATCGACACCTATATTTGAAATACCTATCGGCTTCTATATCTGAAATACCTATCGGCACCTGTTTTTAAAATGCCAATCGGCAACTATACCTGAAATGCCTATCGGCACCTATATCTGAAATGCCTATCGGCATCAATTTTTGAAATGCCTATCGGAAACTACATCTAAAATGCCTATCAGCACCTATATTTGAAATGCCTATCGGCAACCATATCTGGAATGCCTATCGGCACCTATATTTGAAATGCCTATCGGCTTCTATATCTGAAATGCCTATCGGCACCTATTTTTAAAATGCCAATCGGTAACTATATCTGAAATGCCTATCGGCACCTATATCTGAAATGCCTATCGGCACCAATTTTTGAAATGCCTATCGGAAACTACATCTGGAATGCCTATCAGCACCTATATTTGAAATGCCTATCTGCAACCATATCTGGAATGCCTATCGGCACATACATTTGAAATGCCTATCGGCTTTTATATCTGAAATCCCTATCGACACCTATTTTTAAAATGCCAATCGGCAACTATATCTGAAATGCCTTTCGGCACCTATATCTGAAATGCCTATCGGCACCTATTTTTGAAATGCCTATCGGAAACTACATCTGAAATGCCTATCAGCACCTATATTTGAAATGCCTATCGGCTTCTATATCTGAAATGCCTATCGACACCTATTTTTAAAATGCTAATCGGCAACTATATCTGAAATGCCTATCGGCACCTATATCTGAAATGCCTATCGGCATCAATTTTTGAAATGCCTATCGGAAACTACATCTAAAATGCCTATCAACACCTATATTTGAAATGCCTATCGGCAACAATATCTGGATTGCCTATCGGCACCTATATTTGAAATGCCTATCGGCTTCTATATCTGAAATGCCTATCAGCACCTATATTTGAAATGCCTATCGGCAACCATATCTGGAATGCCTATCGGCACCTTTATTTGAAATGCCTATCGGCTTCTATATCTGAAATGCCTATCGGCACCTATTTTTAAGATGCCAATTGGCAACTATATCTGAAATGCCTTTCGGCACCTATATCTGAAATGCCTATCGGCACCTATTTTTGAAATGCCTATCGGCTTCTATATCTGAAATGCCTATCAGCACCTATATTTGAAATGCCTATCGGCAACCATATCTGGAATGCCTATCGGCACCTTTATTTGAAATGCCTATCGGCTTCTATATCTGAAATGCCTATCGGCACCTATTTTTAAGATGCCAATCGGCAACTATATCTGAAATGCCTATCGACACCTATATCTGAAATGCCTATCGGCACCTCTTTTTAAAATGCCAATCAGTAACTATATCTGAAATGTCTATCGGCACCTATATCCGAAGTGCCTATCGGCACCAATTTTTGAAATACCTATCAGCACCTATATTTTAAAGGCCTATCGGCAACCATATCTGGAATGCCTATCGGCACCTATATCTGAAATGCCTATCGGCACCTATTTTTGAAATGCCTATCGGAAACTACATCTGAAATGCCTATCAGCACCTATATTTGAAATGCCTATCGGCAACCATATCTGAGATGCCTATCGACACCTATATTTGAAATACCTATCGGCTTCTATATCTGAAATGCTTATCGGCACCTATTTTTAAAATGCCAATCGGCAACTATATCTGAAATGCCTATCGGCACCTATATCTGAAATGCCTATCGGCACCAATTTTTGAAATACCTATCGTAAACTACATCTGAAATGCCTATCAGCACCTATATTTGAAATGCCTATCGGCAACCACATCAGAAATGCCTATTGGCACCTATATCTGAAATGCCTTTCGGCATTTATATCTGAAATGCCTATCGACACCTATATTTGAAATGCCTATCGGCACCTATATTTTAAATGCCTATCGGCAACTATATCTGATATGCCTATCGGCACTTATATCTGAAATGCCTATCGACACCTATATTTGAAATGTCTATCGGCACCTATATTTTAAATGCCTATCGGCAACTATATCTGATATGCCTATCAGACCCTATATCTGAAATGCCTATCGGCACCTATTTTTGAAATACCTATCGGAAACTACATCTGAAATGCCTATCAGCACCTATATTTGAAATGCCTATCGGCAACCATATCTGAAATGCCTATCGACACCTATATTTGAAATACCTATCGGCTTCTATATCTGAAATGCCTATCGGCACCTATTTTTAAAATGCCAATCGGCAACTAAATCTGAAATGCCTATCGGCACCCATATCTGAAATGCCTGTCGGCACCAATTTTTGAAATGCCTATCGGAAACTACATCTGAAATGCCTATCGGCACCTATATTTGAAATGCCTATCAGCAACCATATCTGGAATGCCTATCGGCACCTATATTTGAAATGCCTATCGGCTTCTATATCTGAAATGCCTATCGACACCTATTTTTAAAATGCCAATTGGCAACTATATCTGAAATGCCTATCTTCACCTATATCTGAAATGCCTATCAATACCTATTTTTGAAATGCCTATCGGAAACTACATCTGAAATGCCTATCAGCACTTATATTTGAAATGCCTATCGGCAACCATATCTGTAATGCCTATCGGCACCTATATTTGAAATGCCTATCGGCAACTATATCTGAAATGCCTATCGGCACCTATATCTGAAAAGCCTATCGGCACCTGTTTTTGAAATGCCTTTCGGAAACTACATCTGAAATGCCTATCTGCTCCTATATTTGAAATGACTATCGGCAACCATATCTGAAATGCCTATCGACACCTATATTTGAAATACCTATCGGCTTCTATATCTGAAATGCCTATCGGCACCTGTTTTTAAAATGCCAATCGGCAACTATATCTGAAATCCCTATCGGCACCTATATCTGAAATACCTATCGGCATCAATTTTTGAAATGCCTATCGGAAACTACATCTAAAATGCCTATCAGCACCTATATTTGAAATGCCTATCGGCAACCATATCTGGAATGCCTATCGGCAACTATATTTGAAATGCCTATCGGCTTCTATATCTAAAATGCCTATCGGCACCTATTTTTAAAATGCCAATTGGCTAATATATTTGAAATGCCTATCGGCACCTATATCTGAAATGCCTATCGGCACATTTTTTTGAAATGCCTATCGGCTTCTATATCTTAAATGCCTATCGGCACCTATATTTGTAATGCCTATCGGCAACCATATCTCGAATGACTATCGGCACCTATATTTGAAATGCTTATCGGCTTCTATATCTGAAATGCCTATCGGTACCTATTTTTAAAATGCCAATCGGCAACTATATCTGAAATGCCTATCGGCACCTATATCTGAAATGCCTATCGGCACCTATTTTTGAAATGCCTATCGGAAACAACATCTGAAATGCCTATCAGTACCTATATTTGAAATGCTTATCGGCAAACATATCTGAAATGCCTATCGACACCTATATTTGAAATACCTATCGGCTTCTATATCTGAAATGCTTATCGGCACCTATTTTTAAAATGCCAATCGGCAACTATATCTGAAATGCCTATCGGCACCTATATCTGAAATGCCTATCGGCACCAATTTTTGAAATGCCTATCGTAAACTACATCTGAAATGCCTATCAGCACCTATATTTGAAATGTCTATCGGCAACCACATCAGAAATGCCTATTGGCACCTATATCTGAAATGCCTTTCGGCATTTATATCTGAAATGCCTATCGACACCTATATTTGAAATGCCTATCGGCACCTATATTTTAAATGCCTATCGGCAACTATATCTGATATGCCTATCGGCACTTATATCTGAAATGCCTATCGACACCTATATTTGAAATGTCTATCGGCACCTATATTTTAAATGCCTATCGGCAACTATATCTGATATGCCTATCAGACCCTATATCTGAAATGCCTATCGGCACCTATTTTTGAAATACCTATCGGAAACTACATCTGAAATGCCTATCAGCACCTATATTTGAAATGCCTATCGGCAACCATATCTGAAATGCCTATCGACACCTATATTTGAAATACCTATCGGCTTCTATATCTGAAATGCCTATCGGCACCTATTTTTAAAATGCCAATCGGCAACTATATCTGAAATGCCTATCGGCACCTATATCTGAAATGCCTGTCGGCACCAATTTTTGAAATGCCTATCGGAAACTACGTCTGAAATGCCTATCAGCACCTATATTAGAAATGCCTATCGGCAACCATATCTGGAATGCCTATCGGCACCTATATTTGAAATGCCTATCGGCTTCTATATCTGAAATGCCTATCGACACCTATTTTTAAAATGCCAATTGGCAACTATATCTGAAATGCCTATCTTCACCTATATCTGAAATGCCTATCAATACCTATTTTTGAAATGCCTATCGGAAACTACATCTGAAATGCCTATCAGCACTTATATTTGAAATGCCTATCGGCAACCATATCTGTAATGCCTATCGGCACCTATATTTGAAATGCCTATCGGCAACTATATCTGAAATGCCTATCGGCACCTATATCTGAAAAGCCTATCGGCACCTGTTTTCGAAATGCCTTTCGGAAACTACATCTGAAATGCCTATCTGCTTCCTATATTTGAAATGACTATCGGCAACCATATCTGAAATGCCTATCGACACCTATATTTGAAATACCTATCGGCTTCTATATCTGAAATGCCTATCGGCACCTATTTTTAAAATGCCAATCGGCAACTATATCTGAAATGCTTATCGGCACCTATATCTGAAATGCCTATCGGCATCAATTTTTGAAATGCCTATCGGAAACTACATCTAAAATGCCTATCAGCACCTATATTTGAAATGCCTATCGGCAACCATATCTGGAATGCCTATCGGCAACTATATTTGAAATGCCTATCGGCTTCTATATCTGAAATGCCTATCGGCACCTATTTTTAAAATGCCAATTGGCTAATATATTTGAAATGCCTATCGGCACCTATATCTGAAATGCCTATCGGCACATTTTTTTGAAATGCCTATCGGCTTCTATATCTTAAATGCCTATCGGCACCTATATTTGTAATGCCTATCGGCAACCATATCTCGAATGACTATCGGCACCTATATTTGAAATGCTTATCGGCTTCTATATCTGAAATGCCTATCGGTACCTATTTTTAAAATGCCAATCGGCAACTATATCTGAAATGCCTATCGGCACCTATATCTGAAATGCCTATCGGCACCTATTTTTGAAATGCCTATCGGAAACAACATCTGAAATGCCTATCAGTACCTATATTTGAAATGCTTATCGGCAACCATATCTGAAATGCCTATCGACACCTATATTTGAAATACCTATCGGCTTCTATATCTGAAATGCCTATCTGCACCTATTTTTAAAATGCCAATCGGTAACTATATCTGAAATGCCTATCGGCACCTATATCTGATATGCCTATCGGCACCAATTTTTGAAATGCCTATCGGAAACTACATCTGGAATGCCTATCAGCACCTATATTTGAAATGCCTATCTGCAACCATATCTGGAATGCCTATCGGCACATACATTTGAAATGCCTATCGGCTTTTATATCTGAAATGCCTATCGACACCTATTTTTAAAATGCCAATCGGCAACTATATCTGAAATGCCTTTCGGCACCTATATCTGAAATGCCTATCGGCACCTATTTTTGAAATGCCTATCGGAAACTACATCTGAAATGCCTATCAGCACCTATATTTGAAATGCCTATCGGCTTCTATATCTGAAATGCCTATCGACACCTATTTTTAAAATGCTAATCGGCAACTATATCTGAAATGCCTATCGGCACCTATATCTGAAATGCCTATCGGCATCAATTTTTGAAATGCCTATCGGAAACTACATCTAAAATGCCTATCAGCACCTATATTTGAAATGCCTATCGGCAACCATATCTGGATTGCCTATCGGCACCTATATTTGAAATGCCTATCGGCTTCTATATCTGAAATGCCTATCGGCACCTATTTTTAAAATGCCAATTGGCAACTATATCTGAAATGCCTTTCGGCACCTATATCTGAAATGCCTATCGGCACCTATTTTTGAAATGCCTATCGGCTTCTATATCTTAAATGCCTATCGGCACCTATATTTGAAATGCCTATCGACAACCATATCTGGAATGCCTATCGGCACCTTTATTTGAAATGCCTATCGGCTTCTATATCTGAAATGCCTATCGGCACCTATTTTTAAGATGCCAATCGGCAACTATATCTGAAATGCCTATCGACACCTATATCTGAAATGCCTATCGGCACCTATTTTTGAAATGCCTATCGGAAACTACATCTGAAATGCCTATCAGCACCTATATTTGAAATGCCTATCGGCAACCATATCTGGAATGCTTATCGGCACCTATATTTGAAATGCCTATCGGCTTCTATATCTGAAATGCCTATCGGCACCTATTTTTAAAATGCCAATCGGCAACTATAAATGAAATGCCTATCGGCACCTATATATGAAATGCCTATCGGCACCTATTTTTGAAATGCCTATCGGAAACTACATCTGAAAGGCCTATCAGCATCTATATTTGAAATGCCTATCGACAACCATATTTGGAATGCCTATGGGCACCTATATTTGAAGTGCCTATCGGCTGCTATATCTGAAATCCCTATCGGCACCTATTTTTATAATGCCAATCGGCAACTATATCTGAAATGCCTATCGGCACCTATATCTGAAATGCCTATCGGCACCTATTTTTGAAATGCCTATCGGAAACTACATCTGAAATGCCTATCAGCACCTATATCTGAAATGCCTATCGGCACCTATTTTAGAAATGCCTATCGGAAACTACATCTGAAATGCCTATCAGCACCTATATTTGAAATGCCTATCCGCAACCATATCTGGAATGCCTATCGGCACCTATATTTGAAATGCCTATCGGCTTCTATATCTGAAATGCCTATCGGCACCTATTTTTAAAATGCCAATTGGCAACTATATCTGAAATGCCTATCGGCACCTATATCTGAAATACCTATCGGCACCTATTTTTGAAATGCCTATCGGAAACTACATCTGAAATGCCTATCAGCACCTATATTTGAAATGCCTATCGGCAACCATATCTGGAATGCCTATCGGCACCTATATTTGAAATGCCTATCGGCTTTTATATCTGAAATGCCTATCGGCACCTATTTTTAAAATGCCAATCGGCAACTATATCTGAAATGCCAATCGGCACCTATATCTGAAATGCCTATCGGCACCTATTTTTGAAATGCCTATCGGAAACTACATCTGAAATGCCTATCAGCACCTATATTTGAAATGCCTATCGGCAACCATATCTGGAATGCTTATCGGCACCTATATTTGAAATGCCTATCGGCTTCTATATCTGAAATGCCTATCGGCACCTATTTTTAAAATGCCAATCGGCAACTATATCTGAAATGCCTATCGGCACCTATATATGAAATGCCTATCGGCACCTATTTTTGAAATGCCTATCGGAAACTACATCTGAAAGGCCTATCAGCATCTATATTTGAAATGCCTATCGACAACCATATCTGGAATGCCTATGGGCACCTATATTTGAAGTGCCTATCGGCTGCTATATCTGAAATGCCTATCGGCACCTATTTTTAAAATGCCAATCGGCAACTATATCTGAAATGCCTATCGGCACCTCTATCTGAAATGCCTATCGGCACCTATTTTTGAAATGCCTATCGGAAACTACATCTGAAATGCCTATCAGCACCTATATTTGAAATGCCTATCGGCAACCATATCTGGAATGCTTATAGGCACCTATATTTGAAATGCCTATCGGCTTCTATATCTGAAATGCCTATCGGCACCTATTTTTAAAATGCCAATCGGCAACTATATCTGAAATGCCTATCGGCACCTATATCAGAAATGCCTATCGGCACCTATATTTGAAATGCCTATCGGCAACCATATCTGAAATGCCTATCGACACCTATATTTGAAATACCTATCGGCTTCTATATCTAAAATGTCTATCGGCACCTATTTTTAAAATGCCAATCGGCAACTATATCTGAAATGCCTATCGACACCTATATTTGAAATGCCTATCGGCACCTATATTTTAAATGCCTATCGGCAACTATATCTGATATGCCTATCGGCGGCACCTATATCTGAAATGCCTATCGGCACCTATTTTTGAAATGCCTATCGGAAACTACATCTTAAATGCCTATCGGCACCTATTTTTAAAATGCCAATTCGCAACTATATCAGAAATGCCTATCGGCACCTTTATCTGAAATGCCTATCGGCACCTATTTTTGAAATGCCTATCGGAAACTACATCTGAAATGCCTATCAGCACCTATATTTGAAATGCCTATCGGCAACCATATCTGAAATGCCTATCGACACCTATATTTGAAATACCTATCGGCTTCTATATCTGAAATGCCTATCGGCACCTATTTTTAAAATGCCAATCGGCAACTATATCTGAAATGCCTATCGGCACCTATATCTGAAATGCCTATCGGCACCTATTTTTGAAATGCCTATCGGAAACAACATCTGAAATGCCTATCAGCACCTACATTTGAAATGCCTATCGGAAACCATATCTGGAATGCCTATCGGCACCTATATCTGAAATGCCTATCTGCACCTATTTTTGAAATGCCTATCGGAAACTACATCTAAAATGCCTATCGGCACCTATTTTTAAAATGCCAATCGGCAACTATATCTAAAATGCCTATCGGCACCTATATTTGAAATGCCTATCGGCAACCACATCAGAAATGCCTATCGGCACCTATATTTTAAAAGCCTATCGGCAACTATATCTGATATGCCTATCGGCACCTATATCTGAAATGCCTATCGGCACCTATTTTTGAAATGCCTATCGTAAACTACATCTAAAATGCCTATCGGCACCTATTTTTAAAATGCAAATCGGCAACTATATCTGAAATGCCTATCGGCAGCTATATCTGAAATGCCTATCGGCACTTATTTTTGAAATGCCTATCGGAAACTACATCTGAAATGCCTATCAGCACCTATATTTGAAATGCCTATCGGCAACCATATCTGAAATGCCTATCGACACCTATATTTGAAATACCTATCGGCTTCTATATCTAAAATGTCTATCGGCACCTATTTTTAAAATGCCAATCGGCAACTATATCTGAAATGCCTATCGACACCTATATTTGAAATGCCTATCGGCACCTATATTTTAAATGCTTATCGGCAACTATATCTGATATGCCTATCGGCACCTATATCTGAAATGCCTATCGGCACCTATTTTTGAAATGCCTATCGGAAACTACATCTTAAATGCCTATCGGCACCTATTTTTAAAATGCCAATCGGCAACTATATCTGAAATGCCTATCGGCACCTATATCTGAAATGCCTATCGACACCTATTTTTGAAATGCCTATCGGAAACTACATCTGAAATGCCTATCAGCACCTATATTTGAAATGCCTATCGGCAACCATATCTGAAATGCCTATCGACACCTATATTTGAAATACCTATCGGCTTCTATATCTAAAATGTCTATCGGCACCTATTTTTAAAATGCCAATCGGCAACTATATCTAAAATGCCTATCGGCACCTATATCTGAAATGCCTATCGGCACCTATTTTTGAAATGCCTATCGGAAACAACATCTGAAATGCCTATCAGCACCTACATTTGAAATGCCTATCGGCAACCATATCTGGAATGCCTATAGGCACCTATATTTGAAATGCCTATCGGCTTCTATATCTGAAATGCCTATCGACACCTTTTTTTAAAATGCCAATTAACAACTATATCTGAAATGCCTATCGGCACCTATATCTGAAATGCCTATCGGTACCTATATTTGAAATGCCTATCGGAAACTACATCTGAAATGCCTATCAGCAATTATATTTGAAATGCCTTTTCGGCAACCATATCTGGAATGCCTATCGGCACCTATATTTGAAATGCCTATCGGCTTCAATATCTGAAATGCCTATCGGCACCTATTTTTAAAATGCCAATCGGCAACTATATCTGAAATGCCTATCGGCACCTATATCTGAAATGCCTATCGGCACCTATTTTTGAAATGCCTTTCGGAAACTACATCTGAAATGCCTATCTGCTCCTATATTTGAAATGCCTATCGGCAACCATATCTGAAATGCCTATCGACACCTATATTTGAAATACCTATCGACTTCTATATCTGAAATGCCTATCGGCACCTGTTTTTAAAATGCCAATCGCCAACTATATCTGAAATGCCTATCGGCACCTATATCTGAAATGCCAATCGGCATCAATTTTTGAAATGCCTATCGGAATTACATCAAAAATGCCTATCAGCACCCATATTTAAAATGCCTATCGGCAACCATATCTGGAATGCCTATCGGCACCAATATTTGAAATGCCTATCGGCTTCTATGTCTGAAATGCCTATCGGCACCTATTTTTAAAATGCCAATTGGCAACTATATCTGAAATGCCTATCGGCACCTATATCTGAAATACCTATCGGCACCTATTTTTGAAATGCCTATCGGAAACTACATCTGAAATGCCTATCAGCACCTATATTTGAAATGCCTATCGGCAACCATATCTGGAATGCCTATCGGCACCAATATTTGAAATGCCTATCGGCTTCTATATCTGAAATGCCTATCGGCACCTATTTTTAAAATGCCAATTGGCAACTATATCTGAAATGCCTATCGGCACCTATATCTGAAATACCTATCGGCACCTATTTTTGAAAAGCCTATCGGAAACTACAACTGAAATGCCTATCAGCACCTATATTTGAAATGCCTATCGGCAACCATATCTGGAATGCCTATCGGCACCTATATTTGAAATGCCTATCGGCTTTTATATCTGAAATGCCTATCGGCACCTATTTTTGAAATGCCTATCGGAAACTACATCTGAAAGGCCTATCAGCACCTATATTTGAAATGCCTATCGGCAACCATATCTGGCATGCCTATCGGCACCTATATTTGAAATGCCTATCGGCTTGTATATCTGAAATGCCTATCGACACCTATTTTTAAAATGCCAATCGGCAACTATATCTGAAATGCCTATCGGCACCTATATCTGAAATGCCTATCGGCACCTATTTTTGAAATGCCTAACGGAAACTACATCTGAAATGCCTATCAGTACTTATATTTGAAATGCCTATCGGCAACCATATCTGAAATGCCTATCGACACCTATATTTGAAATACCTATCGGCTTCTATATCTGAAATGCCTATCGGCACCTATTTTTAAAATGCCAATCGGCAACTATATCTGAAATGCCTATCAGCACCTATATTTGAAATGCCTATCGGCAACCATATCTGGAATGCCTATCGGCACCAATATTTGAAATGCCTATCGGCTTCTATATCTGAAATGCCTATCGGCACCTATATCTGAAATACCTATCGGCACCTATAACTGAAATGCCTATCGGCACCTATTTTTGAAATGCCTATCGGAAACTACATCTGAAATGCCTATCAGCACCTATATTTGAAATGCCTATCGGCAACCATATCTGGAATGCCTATCGGCACCTATATTTGAAATGCCTATCGGCTTCTATATCTGAAATGCCTATCGACACCTATTTTTAAAATGCCAATTGGCAACTATATCTGAAATGCCTATCGGCACCTATATCTGAAATGCCTATCGGTACCTATATTTGAAATGCTTATCGGAAACTACATCTGAAATGCCCATCAGCACTTATATTTGAAATGCCTGTCGGCAACCATATCTGGAATGCCTATCGGCACCTATATTTGAAATGCCTATCGGCTTCAATAACTGAAATGCCTATCGGCACCTATTTTTAAAATGCCAATCGGCAACTATATCTGAAATGCCTATCGGCACCTATATCTGAAATGCCTATCGGCACCAATTTTTGAAATGCCTATCGGAAACTACATCTGAAATGCCTATCAGCACCTATAATTGAAATGCCTAACGGCAACCATATCTGAAATGCCTATCGACACCTATATTTGAAATACCTATCGGCTTCTATATCTGAAATGCCTATCGGCACCTATTTTTAAAGTGCCAATCGGCAACTATATCTGAAATGCCTATCGGCACCTATATCTGAAATGCCTATCGGCACCTATTTTTGAAATGCCTATCGGAAACTACATCTGAAATGCCTATCAGCACCTATATTTGAAATGCCTATCGGCAACCATATCTGGAATGCCTATCGGCACCTTCATTTGAAATGCCTATCGGCTTCTATATCTGAAATGCCTATCGACACCTATTTTTAAAATGCCAATTGGCAACTATATCTGAAATGTTTATCGGCACCTATATCTGAAATGCCTATCGGTACCTATTTTTGAGATGCCTATCGGAAACTACATCTGAAATGCCTATCAGCACATATATTTGAAATGCCTATCGGCAACCATATCTGGAATGCCTATCGGCACCTATATCTGAAATGCCTATCGGCACCAATTTTTGAAATGCCTATCGGAAACTACATCTGAAATGCCTATCAGCACCTATATTTGAAATGCCTATCGGCAACCATATCTGGAATGCCTATCAGCACCTATATTTGAAATGCCTATCGGCCTTTATATCTGAAATGCCTATCGGCACCTATTTTTAAAATGCCAATCGGCAACTCTATCTGAAATGCCTATCGGCACCTATATCTGGAATGCCTATCGGCACCTATTTTTGAAATGCCTATCGGAAACTACATCTGAAATGCCTATCAGCACCTATATTTGAAATGCCTATCGGCAACCATATCTGAAATGCCTATCGACATCTATATTTGAAATACCTATTGGCTTCTATATCTGAAATGCCTATCGGCACATATTTTTAAATTGCCAATCGGCAACTATATTTGAAATGCCTATCGGCACCTTTATCTGAAATGCTTATCGGCACCAATTTTTGAAATGCCTATCGGAAACTACATCTGAAATGCCTGTCAGCACCTATATTTGAAATGCCTATCGGCAACCATATCTTGAATGCCTATCGGCACCTATATTTGAAATGCCTGTCGGCTTCTATATCTGAAATGCCTATCGACACCTATTTTTAAAATGCTAATTGGCAACTATATCTGAAATGCCTATCGGCCATTATATCTGAAATGCCTTTTGGCACCTATTTTTGAAATGCCTATCGGAAACTACATCTGAAATGTCTATCAGCACTTATATTTGAAATGCCTATCGGCAACCATATCTGGAATGCCTATCGGCACCTATATTTGAAATGCCTATCGGCTTCTATATCTGAAATACCTATCGGCACCTATTTTTAAAATGCCAATCGGCAACTATATCTGAAATGCCTATCGGCACCAATATCTGAAATGCCTATCGGCACCTATTTTTGAAATGCCTTTCGGAAACTACATCTGAAATGCCTATCTGCTCCTATATTTGAAATGCCTATCGGCACCTATATCTGAAATGCCTATCGGCATTAATTTTTGAAATGCCTATCGGAAACTACATCTAAAATGCCTATCAGCACCTATATTTGAAATGCCTATCGGCAACCATATCTGGAATGCCTATCGGCACCTATATTTGAAATGCCTATCGGCAACCATATCTGGAATGCCTATCGGCACCTATATTTGAAATACCTATCGGCTTCTGTATCTGAAATGCCTATCGGCACCTGTTTTTAAAAAGGCCAATCGGCAACTATATCTGAAATGCCTATCGGCACCTATATCTGAAATGCCTATCGGCATCAATTTTTGAAATGCCTATCGGAAACTACATCTAAAATGCCTATCAGCACCTATATTTGAAATGCCTATCGGCAACCATATCTGGAATGCCTATCGGCACCTATATTTGAAATGCCTATCGGCTTCTATATTTGAAATGCCTATCGGCACCTATTTTTAAAATGCCAATCGGCAACTATATCTGAATTGCCTATCGGCACCTATATCTGAAATGCCTATCGGCACCTATTTTTTAAATGCCTATCGGAAACTACAATTGAAATGCCTATTAGCACCAATATTTGAAATGCCTATCGGCAACCATATCTGAAATGCCTATCGACACCTATATTTGAAATACCTATCGGCTTCTATATCTGAAATGCCTATCCGCACCTATTTTTAAAATGCCAATCGGCAACTATATCTGAAATGCCTATCGGCACCTATATCTGAAATGCCTATCTGCACCAATTTTTTAAATGCCTATCGTAAACTACAACTGAAATGCCTATCAGCACCTATATTTGAAATGCCTATCGGCAACCATATCTGGAATGCCTATCGGCACCTATATTTGAAATGCCTATCGACTTCTATATCTGAAATGCCTATCGGCACCTATTTTTAAAATGCCATACGGAAACTATATCTGAAATGCCTATCGGCACCTATATCTGAAATACCTATCGGCACCTATTTTTGAAAGGCCTATTGGAAACTACATCTGAAATGCTTATCAGCACCTATATTTGAAATGCCTATCGGCAACCATATCTGGAATGCCCATCGGCACCTATATTTTAAATGCCTATCGGCTTCTATATCTGAAATGCCTATCGGCACCTATTTTTAAAATGCCAATCGGCAACTATATCTGAAGTGCCTATCGGCACCTATATCTGAAATGCATATCGGCACCTATATCTGAAATGCCTATCGGCACCTATTTTTGAAATGCCAATCGAAAACTACATCTGAAATGCCTATCGGCAACCACATCAGAAATGCCTATCGACACCTATATCTGAAATGCCTTTCGGCATTTATATCTGAAATGCCTATCGACACCTATATTTGAAAAGCCTATCGGCACCTATATTTTAAATGCCTATCGGCAACTATATCTGATATGCCTATCGGCACCTATATCTGAAATGCCTATCGGCACCTATATCTGAAATGCCTATCGGCACCTATTTTTGAAATGCCTATTGGAAACTACATCTGAAATGCCTATCAGCACCTATATTTGAAATGCCTATCGGCAACCATATCTGGAATGCCTATCGGCACATATATTTGAAATGCCTATCGGCTTCTATATCTGAAATGCCTATCGGCACCTATTTTAAAAATGGCTATCGACAACTATATCTGAAATGCCTATCGGCACCTATAACTGGAATGCCTATCGGCACCTATTTTTGAAATGCCTATCGGAAACTACATCTAAAATGCCTATCAGCACCTATATTTGAAATGCCTATCGGCAACCATATCTGGAATGCCTATCGGCACCTATATTTGAAATGCCTATCGGCTTCTATATCTGAAATGCCTATCGGCACCTATTTTTAAAATGCCTATTGGCACCTATAACTGAAATGCCTATCGGCACCTATTTTTGAAATGCCTATCGGAAACTACATCTGAAATGCCTATCAGCACCTATATTTGAAATGCCTATCGGCAACAATATTTTGAATGCCTATCGGCACCTATATTTGAAATGCCTATCGGCTTCTATATCTGAAATGCCTAGCGGCACCTATTTTTAAAATGCCAATCGGCAATTATATCTGAAGTGCCTATCGGCACCTATATTGAAATGCCTATCGGCACCTATTTTTGAAATGCCTATCGAAAACTACACCTGAAATGCCTATCAGCACCTATATTTGAAATGCCTATCGGCAACCACATCAGAAATGCCTATCGGCACCTATATCTGAAATGCCCTTCGGCATTTATATCTGAAATGCCTATCGACACCTATATTTGAAATGCCTTTCGGCACCTATATTTTAAATGCCTATCGGCAACTATATCTGAAATGCCTATCGGCACCTATATCTGAAATGCCTATCGGCACCTATTTTTAAAATGCCAATCGGCAACTATATCTGAAATGCCTATCGGCACCTATATCTTAAAAGCCTATCGGCACCTATTTTTAAAATGCCATTTGGCAACTATATCTGAAATGCCTATCGGCACCTATATCTGAAATGCCTATCGGCACCTATTTTTGAAATGCCTTTCGGAAACTACATCTGAAATGCCTATCTGCTCCTATATTTGAAATGCCTATCGGCAACCATATCTGAAATGCCTATCGACACCTATATTTGAAATACCTATCGGCTTCTATATCTGAAATGCCTATCGGCACCTGTTTTTAAAATGCCAATCGGCAACTATATCTGAAATGCCTATCGGCACCTATATCTGAAATGCCGATCGGCATCAATTTTTGAAATGCCTATCGGAAAATACATCTAAAATGCCTATCAGCACCTATATTTGAAATGCCTATCGGCAACCATATCTGGAATGCCAATCGGCACCTATATTTGAAATGCCTATCGGCTTCTATATTTGAAATGCCTATCGGCACATATTTTTAAAATGCCAATCGGCAACTATATCTGAATTGCCTAGCGGCACCTATATCAGAAATGCCTATCGGCACCTATTTTTGAAATGCCTATCGGAAACTACATCTGAAATGCCTATCAGCACCTATATTTGAAATGCCTATCGGCAACCATATCCGGAATGCCTATCGGCACCTATATTTGAAATGCCTATCGGCTTCTATATCTAAAATGCCTATCGGCACCTATTTTTAAAATGCCAATCGGCAACTATATCTGTAATGCCTATCAGCACCTATATCTGAAATGCCTATCGGCACCTATTTTTGAAATGCCTATCGGAAACTACATCTGAAATGCCTATCAGCACCAATATTTGAAATGCCTATCGGCAACTATATCTGAAATGCCTATCGACACCTATATTTGAAATACCTATCGGCTTCTATATCTGAGATGCCTATCGGCACCTATTTTTAAAATGCCAATCGGCAACTATATCTGAAATGCCTATCGGCACCTATATCTGAAATGCCTATCGGCACCTATATCTGAAATGCCTATCGGCACCTATTTTTGAAATGCCTATCGGAAACTACATCTGAAATGCCTATCAGCACCTATATTTGAAATGCCTATCGGCAACCATATCTGAAATGCTTATCGACATCTATATTTAAAATACCTATTGGCTTCTATATCTGAAATGCCTATCGGCACATATTTTTAAAATGCCAATCGGCAACTGTATCTGAAATGCCTATCGGCACCTTTATCTGAAATGCCTATCGGCACCAATTTTTGAAATGCCTATCGGAAACTACATCTGAAATGCCTGTCAGCACCTATATTTGAAATGCCTATCGGCAACCATATCTGGAATGCCTATCGGCACCTATATTTGAAATGCCTATCGGCTTCTATATCTGAAATGCCTATCGACACCTATTTTTAAAATGCCAATTGGCAACTATATCTGAAATGCCTATCGGCCATTATATCTGAAATGCCTATCGGCACCTATTTGTGAAATGCCTATCGGAAACTACATCTGAAATGCCTATCAGCACTTATATTTGAAATGCCTATCGGCAACCATATCTGGAATGCCTATCGGCACCTATATTTGAAATGCCTATCGGCTTCTATATCTGAAATGCCTATCGGCACCTATTTTTAAAATGCCAATCGGCAACTATATCTGAAATGCCTATCGGCACCTATATCTGAAATGCCTATCGGCACCTATTTTTGAAATGCCTTTCGGAAACTACATCTGAAATGCCTGTCTGCTCCTATATTTGAAATGCCTATCAGCAACCATATCTGGAATGCCTATCGGCACCTATATTTGAAATGCCTATCGGCTTCTATATCTGAAATGCCTATCGGCACCTATTTTTAAAATGCCAATCGGCAACTATATCTGAAATGCCTATCGGCACCTATATCTGAAATGCCTATCGGCACCTATTTGTGAAATGCCTATCGGAAACTACATCTGAAATGCCTATCAGCACTTATATTTGAAATGCCTATCGGCAACCATATCTGGAATGCCTATCGGCACCTATATTTGAAATGCCTATCGGCTTCTATATCTGAAATGCCTATCGGCACCTATTTTTAAAATGCCAATCGGCAACTATATCTGAAATGCCTATCGGCACCTATATCTGAAATGCCTATCGACACCTATATTTGAAATACCTATCGGCTTCTATATCTGAAATGTCTATCGGCACCTGTTTTTAAAATGCCAATCGGCAACTATATCTGAAATGCCTATCGGCACCTATATCTGAAATGCCTATCGGCATCAATTTTTGAAATGCCTATCGGAAACTACATCTAAAATGCCTATCAGCACCTATATTTGAAATGCCTATCGGCAACCATATCTGGAATGCCTATCGGCACCTATATTTGAAATGCCTATCGGCTTCTATATTTGAAATGCCTATCGGCACCTATTTTTAAAATGCCAATCGGCAACTATATCTGAATTGCTTATCGGCACCTATATCTGAAATGCCTATCGGCACCTATTTTTGAAATGCCTATCGGAAACTACATCTGAAATGCCTATCAGCACCTATATTTGAAATGCCTATCGGCAACCATATCTGGAATGCCTATCGGCACCTATATTTGAAATGCCTATCGGCTTCTATATCTAAAATGCCTATCGGCACCTATTTTTAAAATGTTATTCGGCGACTATATCTGTAATGCCTATCGGCACCTATATCTGAAATGCCTATCAGCACCTATTTTTGAAATGCCTATCGGAAACTACAATTGAAATGCCTATTAGCACCAATATTTGAAATGCCTATCGGCAACCATATCTGAAATGCCTATCGACACCTATATTTGAAATACCTATCGGCTTCTATATCTGAAATGCCTATCGGCACCTATTTTTAAAATGCCAATCGGCAACTATATCTGAAATGCCTATCGGCACCTATATCTGAAATGCCTATCTGCACCAATTTTTGAAATGCCTATCGGAAACTACAACTAAAATGCCTATCAGCACCTATATTTGAAATGCCTATCGGCAACCATATCTGGAATGCCTATCGGCACCTATATTTGAAATGCCTATCGGCTTCTATATCTAAAATGCCTATCGGCACCTATATCTGAAATGCCTATCGGCACCTATTTTTGAAATGCCTATTGGAAACTACATCTGAAATGCTTATCAGCACCTATATTTGAAATGCCTATCGGCAACCATATCTGGAATGCCTATCGGCACCTATATTTGAAATGCCTATCGGCTTCTATATCTGAAATGCCTATCGGCACCTATTTTTAAAATGCCAATCGGCAACTATATCTGAAGTGCCTATCGGCACCTATATCTGAAATGCCTATCGGCACCTATATCTGAAATGCCTATCGGCACCTATTTTTGAAATGCCTATCGAAAACTACATCTGAAATGCCTATCAGCACCTATATTTGAAATGCCTATCGGCAACCACATCAGAAATGCCTATCGACACCTATATCTGAAATGCCTTTCGGCATTTATATCTGAAATGCCTATCGACACCTATATTTAAAATGCCTATAGGCACCTATATTTTAAATGCCTATCGGCAACTATATCTGATATGCCTATCGGCACCTATATCTGAAATGCCTATCGGCACCTATTTTTGAAATTCCTATCGGAAACTACATCTAAAATGCCTATCGGCACCTATTTTTAAAATGCCAATCGGCAAATATATCCGAAATGCCTATCGGCACCTATATCTGAAATGCCTATCGGCACCTATTTTTGAGATGCCTATGGGAAACTACATCTGAAATGCCTATCAGCACTTATATTTGAAATGCCTATCGGCAACCACATCAGAAATGCCTATCGGCACCTATTTTTTAAATGGCTATCGGAAACTACATCTAAAATGCCTATCAGCACCTATTTTTAAAATGCCAATCGGCAACTCTATCTGAAATGCCTATCGGCACCTATATCTGAAATGCCTATCGGCACCTATTTTTAAAATGCCAATCGGAAACTACATCTGAAATGCCTATCAGTACCTATATTTGAAATGCCTATCGGCAACCATATCTGGAATGCCTATCGGCACCTATATTTGAATTGCCTTTCGACTTCTATATCTGAAATGCCTATCGGCACCTATTTTTAAAATGATAATCGGCAACTATATCTGAAATGCCTATCGGCACCTATATATGAAATGCCTTTTGGCACCTATTTTTGAAATGCCTATCGGGAACTACATCTGAAATGCCTATCAGCACCTATATTTGAAATGCCTATCGGCAACCATATCCGGAATGCCTATCGGCACCTATATTTGATATGCCTATCGGCTGCTATATCTAAAATGCCTATCGGCAAATATTTTTAAAATGCCAATCGGCAAATATATCTGTAATGCCTATCGGCACCTATATCTGAAATGCCTATCGGCACCTATTTTTGAAATGCCTATCGGAAACTACATCTGAAATGCCTATTAGGACCAATATTTGAAATGCCTATCAGCAACCATATCTGAAATGCCTATCGACACCTATATTTGAAATACCTATTGGCTTCTATATCTGAAATGCCTATCGGCACCTATTTTTAAAATGCCAATCGGCAACTATATCTGAAATGTCTATCGGCACTTATATCTGAAATGCCTATCGGCACCAATTTTTGAAATGCCTATCGGAAACTACATCTGAAATGCCTATCAGCACCTATATTTGAAATGCCTATCGGCAACAATATCTGGAATGCCTATCGGCACCTATATTTGAAATGCCTATCGGCTTCTATATCTGAAATGCCTATCGGCACCTATTTTTAAAATGCCAATCGGCAACTATATCTGAAGTGCCTATCTGCACCTATATCTGAAATGCCTATCGGCACCTATTTTTGAAATGCCTATCGAAAACTACATCTGAAATGCCTATCAGCACCTATATTTGAAATGCCTATCGGCAACCACATCAGAAATGCCTATTGGCACCTGTATCTGAAATGCCTTTCGGCATTTATATCTGAAATGCCTATCGACACCTATATTTGAAATGCCTATCGGCACCTATATTTTAAATGCCTATCGGCAACTATATCTGATATGCCTATCGGCACCTATATCTGAAATGCCTATCGACACCTATATTTGAAATGTCTATCGGCACCTATATTTTAAATGCCTATCGGCAACTATATCTGATATGCCTATCGGCACCTATATCTGAAATGCGTATCGGCACTTATATCTGAAATGCCTATCGGCACCTATTTTTGAAATGCCTATTGGAAACTACATCTGAAATGCCTATCAGCACCTATATTTGAAATGCCTATCGGCAACCATATCTGGAATGCCCTCGGCACCTATATTTGAAATGCCTATCGGCTTCTATATCTGAAATGCCTATCGGCACCTATATTTGAAATGCCTATCGGCAACCACATCAGAAATGCCTATTGGCACCTGTATCTGAAATGCCTTTCGGCATTTATATCTGAAATGCCTATCGACACCTATATTTGAAATGCCTATCGGCACCTATATTTTAAATGCCTATCGGCAACTATATCTGATATGCCTATCGGCACCTATATCTGAAATGCCTATCGACACCTATATTTGAAATGTCTATCGGCACCTATATTTTAAATGCCTATCGGCAACTATATCTGATATGCCTATCGACACCTATATTTGAAATACCTATCGGCTTCTATATCTGAAATGTCTACCGGCACCTGTTTTTAAAATGCCAATCGGCAACTATATCTGAAATGCCTATCGGCACCTATATCTGAAATGCCTATCGGCATCAATTTTTGAAATGCCTATCGGAAACTACATCTAAAATGCCTATCAGCACCTATATTTGAAATGCCTATCGGCAACCATATCTGGAATGCCTATCGGCACCTATATTTGAAATGCCTATCGGCTTCTATATCTGAAATTCCTATCGGCACCTATTTTTAAAATGCCTATCGGCACCTATATCTGAAATGCCTATCGGCACCTATATCTGAAATGCCTATCGGCACTAATTTTTGAAATGCCTATCGGAAACTACATCTGGAATGCCTATCAGCACCTATATTTGAAATGCCTATCTGCAACCATATCTGGAATGCCTATCGGCACATACATTTGAAATGCCTATCGGCTTTTATATCTGAAATGCCTATCGACACCTATTTTTAAAATGCCAATCGGCAACTATATTATCTGAAATGCCTTTCGGCACCTATATCTGAAATGCCTATCGGCACCTAATTTTGAAATGCCTATCGGAAACTACGTCTGAAATGCCTATCAGCACCTATATTTGAAATGCCTATCGGCTTCTATATCTGAAATGCCTATCGACACCTATTTTTAAAATGCTAATCGGAACTATATCTGAAATGCCTATCGGCACCTATATCTGAAATGCCTATCGGCATCAATTTTTGAAATGCCTATCGGAAACTACATCTAAAATGCCTACCAGCACCTATATTTGATATGCCTATCGGCAACAATATCTGGATTGCCTATCGGCACCTATATTTGAAATGCCTATCGGCTTCTATATCTGAAATGCCTATCGGCACCTATTTTTAAAATGCCAATTGGCAACTATATCTGAAATGCCTTTCGGCACCTATATCTGAAATGCCTATCGGCACCTATTTTTGAAATGCCTATCGGCTTCTATATCTGAAATGCCTATCAGGACCTATATTTGAAATGCCTATCGGCAATTATATCTGGAATGCCTATCGGCACCTTTATTTGAAATGCCTATCGGCTTCAATATCTGAAATGCCTATTGGCACCAATTTTTAAGATGCCAATCGGCAACTATATCTGAAATGCCTATCGACACCTATATCTGAAATGCCTATCGGCACCTATTTTTGAAATGCCTATCGGCAACCATATCTAAAATGCCTATCGACACCTATATTTGAAATACCTATCGGCTTCTATATCTGAAATGCCTATCGGCACCTCTTTTTAAAATGCCAATCAGTAACTATATCTGAAATGCCTATCGGCACCTATATCCGAAATGCCTATCGGCACCAATTTTTGAAATACCTATCAGCACCTATATTTGAAAGGCCTATCGGCAACCATATCTGGAATGCCTATCGGCACCTATATCTGAAATGCCTATCGGCACCTATTTTTGGAATGCCTATCGGAAACTACATCTAAAATGCCTATCAGCACCTATATTTGAAATGCCTATCGGCAACCATATCTGAGATGCCTATCGACACCTATATTTGAAATACCTATCGGCTTCTATATCTGAAATACCTATCGGCACCTGTTTTTAAAATGCCAATCGGCAACTATACCTGAAATGCCTATCGGCACCTATATCTGAAATGCCTATCGGCATCAATTTTTGAAATGCCTATCGGAAACTACATCTAAAATGCCTATCAGCACCTATATTTGAAATGCCTATCGGCAACCATATCTGGAATGCCTATCGGCACCTATATTTGAAATGCCTATCGGCTTCTATATCTGAAATGCCTATCGGCACCTATTTTTAAAATGCCAATCGGTAACTATATCTGAAATGCCTATCGGCACCTATATCTGAAATGCCTATCGGCACCAATTTTTGAAATGCCTATCGGAAACTACATCTGGAATGCCTATCAGCACCTATATTTGAAATGCCTATCTGCAACCATATCTGGAATGCCTATCGGCACATACATTTGAAATGCCTATCGGCTTTTATATCTGAAATCCCTATCGACACCTATTTTTAAAATGCCAATCGGCAACTATATCTGAAATGCCTTTCGGCACCTATATCTGAAATGCCTATCGGCACCTATTTTTGAAATGCCTATCGGAAACTACATCTGAAATGCCTATCAGCACCTATATTTGAAATGCCTATCGGCTTCTATATCTGAAATGCCTATCGACACCTATTTTTAAAATGCTAATCGGCAACTATATCTGAAATGCCTATCGGCACCTATATCTGAAATGCCTATCGGCATCAATTTTTGAAATGCCTATCGGAAACTACATCTAAAATGCCTATCAGCACCTATATTTGAAATGCCTATCGGCAACCATATCTGGATTGCCTATCGGCACCTATATTTGAAATGCCTATCGGCTTCTATATCTGTAATGCCTATCAGCACCTATATTTGAAATGCCTATCGGCAACCATATCTGGAATGCCTATCGGCACCTTTATTTGAAATGCTTATCGGCTTCTATATCTGAAATGCCTATCGGCACCTATTTTTAAGATGCCAATTGGCAACTATATCTGAAATGCCTTTCGGCACCTATATCTGAAATGCCTATCGGCACCTATTTTTGAAATGCCTATCGGCTTCTATATCTGAAATGCCTATCAGCACCTATATTTGAAATGCCTATCGGCAACCATATCTGGAATGCCTATCGGCACCTTTATTTGAAATGCCTATCGGCTTCTATATCTGAAATGCCTATCGGCACCTATTTTTAAGATGCCAATCGGCAACTATATCTGAAATGCCTATCGACACCTATATCTGAAATGCCTATCGGCACCTATTTTTGAAATGCCTATCGGAAACTACATCTGAAATGCCTATCAGCACCTATATTTGAAATGCCTATCGGCAACCATATCTAAAATGCCTATCGACACCTATATTTGAAATACCTATCGGCTTCTATATCTGAAATGCCTATCGGCACCTCTTTTTAAAATGCCAATCAGTAACTATATCTTAAATGCCTATCGGCACCTATATCCGAAGTGCCTATCGGCACCAATTTTTGAAATACCTATCAGCACCTATATTTTAAAGGCCTATCGGCAACCATATCTGGAATGCCTATCGGCACCTATATCTGAAATGCCTATCGGCACCTATTTTTGAAATGCCTATCGGAAACTACATCTGAAATGCCTATCAGCACCTATATTTGAAATGCCTATCGGCAACCATATCTGAGATGCCTATCGACACCTATATTTGAAATACCTATCGGCTTCTATATCTGAAATGCTTATCGGCACCTATTTTTAAAATGCCAATCGGCAACTATATCTGAAATGCCTATCGGCACCTATATCTGAAATGCCTATCGGCACCAATTTTTGAAATGCCTATCGTAAACTACATCTGAAATGCCTATCAGCACCTATATTTGAAATGCCTATCGGCAACCACATCAGAAATGCCTATTGGCACCTATATCTGAAATGCCTTTCGGCATTTATATCTGAAATGCCTATCGACACCTATATTTGAAATGCCTATCGGCACCTATATTTTAAATGCCTATCGGCAACTATATCTGATATGCCTATCGGCACTTATATCTGAAATGCCTATCGACACCTATATTTGAAATGTCTATCGGCACCTATATTTTAAATGCCTATCGGCAACTATATCTGATATGCCTATCAGACCCTATATCTGAAATGCCTATCGGCACCTATTTTTGAAATACCTATCGGAAACTACATCTGAAATGCCTATCAGCACCTATATTTGAAATGCCTATCGGCAACCATATCTGAAATGCCTATCGACACCTATATTTGAAATACCTATCGGCTTCTATATCTGAAATGCCTATCGGCACCTATTTTTAAAATGCCAATCGGCAACTAAATCTGAAATGCCTATCGGCACCTATATCTGAAATGCCTGTCGGCACCAATTTTTGAAATGCCTATCGGAAACTACATCTGAAATGCCTATCGGCACCTATATTTGAAATGCCTATAAGCAACCATATCTGGAATGCCTATCGGCACCTATATTTGAAATGCCTATCGGCTTCTATATCTGAAATGCCTATCGACACCTATTTTTAAAATGCCAATTGGCAACTATATCTGAAATGCCTATCTTCACCTATATCTGAAATGCCTATCAATACCTATTTTTGAAATGCCTATCGGAAACTACATCTGAAATGCCTATCAGCACTTATATTTGAAATGCCTATCGGCAACCATATCTGTAATGCCTATCGGCACCTATATTTGAAATGCCTATCGGCAACTATATCTGAAATGCCTATCGGCACCTATATCTGAAAAGCCTATCGGCACCTGTTTTTGAAATGCCTTTCGGAAACTACATCTGAAATGCCTATCTGCTCCTATATTTGAAATGACTATCGGCAACCATATCTGAAATGCCTATCGACACCTATATTTGAAATACCTATCGGCTTCTATATCTGAAATGCCTATCGGCACCTGTTTTTAAAATGCCAATCGGCAACTATATCTGAAATGCCTATCGGCACCTATATCTGAAATACCTATCGGCATCAATTTTTGAAATGCCTATCGGAAACTACATCTAAAATGCCTATCAGCACCTATATTTGAAATGCCTATCGGCAACCATATCTGGAATGCCTATCGGCAACTATATTTGAAATGCCTATCGGCTTCTATATCTGAAATGCCTATCGGCACCTATTTTTAAAATGCCAATTGGCTAATATATTTGAAATGCCTATCGGCACCTATATCTGAAATGCCTATCGGCACATTTTTTTGAAATGCCTATCGGCTTCTATATCTTAAATGCCTATCGGCACCTATATTTGTAATGCCTATCGGCAACCATATCTCGAATGACTATCGGCACCTATATTTGAAATGCTTATCGGCTTCTATATCTGAAATGCCTATCGGCACCTATTTTTGAAATGCCTATCGGAAACAACATCTGAAATGCCTATCAGTACCTATATTTGAAATGCTTATCGGCAAACATATCTGAAATGCCTATCGACACCTATATTTGAAATACCTATCGGCTTCTATATCTGAAATGCCTATCTGCACCTATTTTTAAAATGCCAATCGGTAACTATATCTGAAATGCCTATCGGCACCTATATCTGAAATGCCTATCGGCACCAATTTTTGAAATGCCTATCGGAAACTACATCTGGAATGCCTATCAGCACCTATATTTGAAATGCCTATCTGCAACCATATCTGGAATGCCTATCGGCACATACATTTGAAATGCCTATCGGATTTTATATCTGAAATGCCTATCGACACCTATTTTTAAAATGCCAATCGGCAACTATATCTGAAATGCCTTTCGGCACCTATATCTGAAATGCCTATCGGCACCTATTTTTGAAATGCCTATCGGAAACTACATCTGAAATGCCTATCGACACCTATATTTGAAATACCTATCGGCTTCTATATCTGAAATGCTTATCGGCACCTATTTTTAAAATGCCAATCGGCAACTATATCTGAAATGCCTATCGGCACCTATATCTGAAATGCCTATCGGCACCAATTTTTGAAATGCCTATCGTAAACTACATCTCAAATGCCTATCAGCACCTATATTTGAAATGCCTATCGGCAACCACATCAGAAATGCCTATTGGCACCTATATCTGAAATGCCTTTCGGCATTTATATCTGAAATGCCTATCGACACCTATATTTGAAATGCCTATCGGCACCTATATTTTAAATGCCTATCGGCAACTATATCTGATATGCCTATCGGCACTTATATCTGAAATGCCTATCGACACCAATATTTGAAATGTCTATCGGCACCTATATTTTAAATGCCTATCGGCAACTATATCTGATATGCCTATCAGACCCTATATCTGAAATGACTATCGGCACCTATTTTTGAAATACCTATCGGAAACTACATCTGAAATGCCTATCAGCACCTATATTTGAAATGCCTATCGGCAACCATATCTGAAATGCCTATCGACACCTATATTTGAAATACCTATCGGCTTCTATATCTGAAATGCCTATCGGCACCTATTTTTAAGATGCCAATCGGCAACTATATCTGAAATGCCTATCGGCACCTATATCTGAAATGCCTGTCGGCACCAATTTTTGAAATGCCTATCGGAAACTACGTCTGAAATGCCTATCAGCACCTATATTAGAAATGCCTATCGGCAACCATATCTGGAATGCCTATCGGCACCTATATTTGAAATGCCTATCGGCTTCTATATCTGAAATGCCTATCGACACCTATTTTTAAAATGCCAATTGGCAACTATATCTGAAATGCCTATCTTCACCTATATCTGAAATGCCTATCAATACCTATTTTTGAAATGCCTATCGGAAATTACATCTGAAATGCCTATCAGCACTTATATTTGAAATGCCTATCGGCAACCATATCTGTAATGCCTATCGGCACCTATATTTGAAATGCCTATCGGCAACTATATCTGAAATGCCTATCGGCACCTATATCTGAAAAGCCTATCGGCACCTGTTTTCGAAAAGCCTTTCGGAAACTACATCTGAAATGCCTATCTGCTTCCTATATTTGAAATGACTATCGGCAACCATATCTGAAATGCCTATCGACACCTATATTTGAAATACCTATCGGCTTCTATATCTGAAATGCCTATCGGCACCTATTTTTAAAATGCCAATCGGCAACTATATCTGAAATGCCTATCGGCACCTATATCTGAAATGCCTATCGGCATCAATTTTTGAAATGCCTATCGGAAACTACATCTAAAATGCCTATCAGCACCTATATTTGAAATGCCTATCGGCAACCATATCTGGAATGCCTATCGGCAACTATATTTGAAATGCCTATCGGCTTCTATATCTGAAATGCCTATCGGCACCTATTTTTAAAATGCCAATTGGCTAATATATTTGAAATGCCTATCGGCACCTATATCTGAAATGCCTATCGGCACATTTTTTTGAAATGCCTATCGGCTTCTATATCTTAAATGCCTATCGGCACCTATATTTGTAATGCCTATCGGCAACCATATCTCGAATGACTATCGGCACCTATATTTGAAATGCTTATCGGCTTCTATATCTGAAATGCCTATCGGTACCTATTTTTAAAATGCCAATCGGCAACTATATCTGAAATGCCTATCGGCACCTATATCTGAAATGCCTATCGGCACCTATTTTTGAAATGCCTATCGGAAACAACATCTGAAATGCCTATCAGTACCTATATTTGAAATGCTTATCGGCAACCATATCTGAAATGCCTATCGACACCTATATTTGAAATACCTATCGGCTTCTATATCTGAAATGCCTATCTGCACCTATTTTTAAAATGCCAATCGGTAACTATATCTGAAATGCCTATCGGCACCTATATCTGATATGCCTATCGGCACCAATTTTTGAAATGCCTATCGGAAACTACATCTGGAATGCCTATCAGCACCTATATTTGAAATGCCTATCTGCAACCATATCTGGAATGCCTATCGGCACATACATTTGAAATGCCTATCGGCTTTTATATCTGAAATGCCTATCGACACCTATTTTTAAAATGCCAATCGGCAACTATATCTGAAATGCCTTTCGGCACCTATATCTGAAATGCCTATCGGCACCTATTTTTGAAATGCCTATCGGAAACTACATCTGAAATGCCTATCAGCACCTATATTTGAAATGCCTATCGGCTTCTATATCTGAAATGCCTATCGGCACCTATTTTTAAAATGCCAATTGGCTAATATATTTGAAATGCCTATCGGCACCTATATCTGAAATGCCTATCGGCACATTTTTTTGAAATGCCTATCGGCTTCTATATCTTAAATGCCTATCGGCACCTATATTTGTAATGCCTATCGGCAACCATATCTCGAATGACTATCGGCACCTATATTTGAAATGCTTATCGGCTTCTATATCTGAAATGCCTATCGGCACCTATTTTTGAAATGCCTATCGGAAACAACATCTGAAATGCCTATCAGTACCTATATTTGAAATGCTTATCGGCAAACATATCTGAAATGCCTATCGACACCTATATTTGAAATACCTATCGGCTTCTATATCTGAAATGCCTATCTGCACCTATTTTTAAAATGCCAATCGGTAACTATATCTGAAATGCCTATCGGCACCTATATCTGAAATGCCTATCGGCACCAATTTTTGAAATGCCTATCGGAAACTACATCTGGAATGCCTATCAGCACCTATATTTGAAATGCCTATCTGCAACCATATCTGGAATGCCTATCGGCACATACATTTGAAATGCCTATCGGATT
>JAVRKA010000725.1:0-59559 GCA_034508555.1 Venustoraphidia nigricollis | reverse complement strand
TCAGATATAGGTGTCGATAGGCATTTCAGATATAGGTGTCGATAGGCATTTCAGATATAGGTGTCGATAGGCATTTCAGATATAGGTGTCGATAGGCATTTCTGATATAGGTGTCGATAGGCATTTCTGATATAGGTGTCGATAGGCATTTCAGATATAGGTGTCGATAGGCATTTCAGATATAGGTGCCGATAGGCATTTCAGATATAGTTGCCAATTGGCATTTTAAAAATAGGTGCCGATAGGCATTTCAGATATAGAAGCCGATTAGCATTTTAAAACAGGTTCCGATAGGCATTTCAGATATAGAAGCCGATAGGCATTTCAAATATAGGTGCTGATAGGCATTTCAGATGTAGTTTCCGATAGGCATTTCAAAAATAGGTGTCGATAGGCATTTCAGATATAGGTGTCGATAGGCATTTCAGATATAGGTGTCGATAGGCATTTCAGATATAGGTGTCGATAGGCATTTCAGATATAGGTGTCGATAGGCATTTCAGATATAGGTGTCGATAGGCATTTCAGATATAGGTGTCGATAGGCATTTCTGATATAGGTGTCGATAGGCATTTCAGATATAGGTGTCGATAGGCATTTCAGATATAGGTGCCGATAGGCATTTCAGATATAGTTGCCAATTGGCATTTTTAAAAATAGGTGCCGATAGGCATTTCAGATATAGAAGCCGATTAGCATTTTAAAAACAGTTTCCGATAGGCATTTCAGATATAGAAGCCGATAGGCATTTCAAATATAGGTGCCCGATAGGCATTCCAGATATGGTTGCCGATAGGCATTTCAAATATAGGTGCTGATAGGCATTTCAGATGTAGTTTCCGATAGGCATTTCAAAAATAGGTGTCGATAGGCATTTCAGATATAGGTGTCGATAGGCATTTCAGATATAGGTGTCGATAGGCATTTCAGATATAGGTGTCGATAGGCATTTCAGATATAGGTGTCGATAGGCATTTCAGATATAGGTGTCGATAGGCATTTCAGATATAGGTGTCGATAGGCATTTCTGATATAGGTGTCGATAGGCATTTCAGATATAGGTGTCGATAGGCATTTCAGATATAGGTGCCGATAGGCATTTCAGATATAGTTGCCAATTGGCATTTTAAAAATAGGTGCCGATAGGCATTTCAGATATAGAAGCCGATAGGCATTTCAAATATAGGTGCCGATAGCATTCCAGATATAATTGCCGATAGGCATTTCAAATATAGGTGCTGATAGGCATTTCAGATGTAGTTTCCGATAGGCATTTCAAAAAATAGGTGTCGATAGGCATTTCAGATATAGGTGTCGATAGGCATTTCAGATATAGGTGTCGATAGGCATTTCAGATATAGGTGTCGATAGGCATTTCAGATATAGGTGTCGATAGGCATTTCAGATATAGGTGTCGATAGGCATTTCAGATACAGGTGTCGATAGGCATTTCAGATATAGGTGTCGATAGGCATTTCAGATATAGGTGTCGATAGGCATTTCAGATATAGGTGCCGATAGGCATTTCAGATATAGTTGCCGATTAGCATTTTAAAAACAGGTTCCTATAGGCATTTCAGATATAGAAGCCGATAGGCATTTCAAATATAGGTGCCGATAGGCATTCCAGATATGGTTGCCGATAGGCATTTCAAATATAGGTGCTGATAGGCATTTCAGATGTAGTTTCCGATAGGCATTTTCAAAAATAGGTGTCGATAGGCATTTCAGATATAGGTGTCGATAGGCATTTCAGATATAGGTGTCGATAGGCATTTCAGATATAGGTGTCGATAGGCATTTCAGATATAGGTGTCGATAGGCATTTCAGATATAGGTGTCGATAGGCATTTCAGATATAGGTGTCGATAGGCATTTCTGATATAGGTGTCGATAGGCATTTCAGATATAGGTGTCGATAGGCATTTCAGATATAGGTGCCGATAGGCATTTCAGATATAGTTGCCGATTAGCATTTTTAAAAATAGGTGCCGATAGGCATTTCAGATATAGAAGCCGATAGGCATTTCAAATATAGGTGCCGATAGGCATTCCAGATATGGTTGCCGATAGCATTTCAAATATAGGTGCTGATAGGCATTTCAGATGTAGTTTCCGATAGGCATTTCAAAATAGGTGTCGATAGGCATTTCAGATATAGGTGTCGATAGGCATTTCAGATATAGGTGTCTATAGGCATTTCAGATATAGGTGTCGATAGGCATTTCAGATATAGGTGTCGATAGGCATTTCAGATATAGGTGTCGATAGGCATTTCAGATATAGGTGTCGATAGGCATTTCTGATATAGGTGTCGATAGGCATTTCAGATATAGGTGTCGATAGGCATTTCAGATATAGGTGCCGATAGGCATTTCAGATATAGTTGCCGATTGGCATTTTTAAAAATAGGTGCCGATAGGCATTTCAGATATAGAAGCCGATAGGCATTTCAAATATAGGTGCCCATAGGCATTCCAGATATGGTTGCCGATAGGCATTTCAAATATAGGTGCTGATAGGCATTTCAGATGTAGTTTCCGATAGGCATTTCAAAAATAGGTGTCGATAGGCATTTCAGATATAGGTGTCGATAGGCATTTCAGATATAGGTGTCGATAGGCATTTCAGATATAGGTGTCGATAGGCATTTCAGATATAGGTGTCGATAGGCATTTCAGATATAGGTGTCGATAGGCATTTCAGATATAGGTGTCGATAGGCATTTCAGATATAGGTGTCGATAGGCATTTCAGATATAGGTGCCGATAGGCATTTCAGATATAGTTGCCGATTGGCATTTTAAAAATAGGTACCGATAGGCATTTCAGATATAGAAGCCGATAGGCATTTCAAATATAGGTGCCGATAGGCATTCCAGATATGGTTGCCGATAGGCATTTCAAATATAGGTGCTGATAGGCATTTCAGATGTAGTTTCCGATAGGCATTTCAAAAATAGGTGTCGATAGGCATTTCAGATATAGGTGTCGATAGGCATTTCAGATATAAGTGTCGATAGGCATTTCAGATATAGGTGTCGATAGGCATTTTAGATATAGGTGTCGATAGGCATTTCAGATATAGGTGTCGATAGGCATTTCAGATATAGGTGTCGATAGGCATTTCAGATATAAGTGTCGATAGGCATTTCAGATATAGGTGCCGATAGGCATTTCAGATATAGTTGCCGATTGGCATTTTAAAAATAGGTGCCGATAGGCATTTCAGATATAGAAGCCGATAGGCATTTCAAATATAGGTGCCGATAGGCATTCCAGATATGGTTGCCGATAGGCATTTCAAATATAGGTGCTGATAGGCATTTCAGATGTAGTTTCCGATAGGCATTTCAAAAATAGGTCTCGATAGGCATTTCAGATATAGGTGTCGATAGGCATTTCAGATATAGGTGTCGATAGGCATTTCAGATATAGGTGTCGATAGGCATTTCAGATATCGGTATCGATAGGCATTTCAGATATAGGTGTCGAAAGGCATTTCAGATATAGGTGTCGATAGGCATTTCAGATATAGGTGTCGATAGGCATTTCAGATATAGGTGCCGATAGGCATTTCAGATATAGTTGCCGATTGGCATTTTAAAAATAGGTGCCGATAGGCATTTCAGATATAGAAGCCGATAGGCATTTCAAATATAGGTGCCGATAGGCATTCCAGATATGGTTGCCGATAGGCATTTCAAATATAGGTGCTGATAGGCATTTCAGATGTAGTTTCCGATAGGCATTTCAAAAATAGGTGTCGATAGGCATTTCAGATATAGGTGTCGATAGGCATTTCAGATATAGGTGTCGATAGGCATTTCAGATATAGGTGTCGATAGGCATTTCAGATATAGGTGTCGATAGGCATTTCAGATATAGGTGTCGATAGGCATTTCAGATATAGGTGTCGATAGGCATTTCAGATATAGGTGTCGATATGCATTTCAGATATAGGTGCCGATAGGCATTTCAGATATAGTTGCCGATTGGCATTTTTAAAATAGGTGCCGATAGGCATTTCAGATATAGTTGCCGATTGGCATTTTAAAAATAGGTGCCGATAGGCATTTCAGATATAGAAGCCGATAGGCATTTCAAATATAGGTGCCGATAGGCATTCCAGATATGGTTGCCGATTGGCATTTCAAATATAGGTGCTGATAGGCATTTCAGATGTAGTTTCCGATAGGCATTTCAAAAATAGGTGTAGATAGGCATTTCAGATATAGGTGTCGATAGGCATTTCAGATATAGGTGTCGATAGGCATTTCAGATATAGGTGTCGATAGGCATTTCAGATATAGGTGTCGATAGGCATTTCAGATATGGGTGTCGATAGGCATTTCAGATATAGGTGTCGATAGGCATTTCAGATATAAGTGTCGATAGGCATTTCAGATATAGGTGTCGATAGGCATTTCAGATATAGGTGTCGATAGGCATTTCAGATATAGGTGTCGATAGGCATTTCAGATATAGGTGCCGATAGGCATTTCAGATATAGTTGCCAATTGGCATTTTAAAAATAGGTGCCGATAGGCATTTCAGATATAGAAGCCGATAGGCATTTCAAATATAGGTGCCGATAGGCATTCCAGATATGGTTGCCGATAGGCATTTCAAATATAGGTGCTGATAGGCATTTCAGATGTAGTTTCCGATAGGCATTTCAAAAATAGGTGTCGATAGGCATTTCAGATATAGGTGTCGATAGGCATTTCAGATATAGGTGTCGATAGGCATTTCAGATATAGGTGTCGATAGGCATTTCAGATATAGGTGTCGATAGGCATTTCAGATATAGGTGTCGATAGGCATTTCAGATACAGGTGTCGATAGGCATTTCAGATATAGGTGTCGATAGGCATTTCAGATATAGGTGTCGATAGGCATTTCAGATATAGGTGCCGATAGGCATTTCAGATATAGTTGCCGATTAGCATTTTAAAAACAGGTTCCGATAGGCATTTCAGATATAGAAGCCGATAGGCATTTCAAATATAGGTGCCGATAGGCATTTCAGATATAGGTGTCGATAGGCATTTCAGATATAGGTGTCGATAGGCATTTCAGATATAGGTGTCGATAGGCATTTCAGATATAGGTGTCGATAGGCATTTCAGATATAGGTGTCGATAGGCATTTCTGATATAGGTGTCGATAGGCATTTCAGATATAGGTGTCGATAGGCATTTCAGATATAGGTGTCGATAGGCATTTCAGATATAGGTGTCGATAGGCATTTCAGATATAGGTGTCGATAGGCATTTCAGATATAGGTGTCGATAGGCATTTCTGATATAGGTGTCGATAGGCATTTCAGATATAGGTGTCGATAGGCATTTCAGATATAGGTGCCGATAGGCATTTCAGATATAGTTGCCAATTGGCATTTTAAAAATAGGTGCCGATAGGCATTTCAGATATAGAAGCCGATTAGCATTTTAAAAACAGGTTCCGATAGGCATTTCAGATATAGAAGCCGATAGGCATTTCAAATATAGGTGCCGATAGGCATTCCAGATATGGTTGCCGATAGGCATTTCAAATATAGGTGCTGATAGGCATTTCAGATGTAGTTTCCGATAGGCATTTCAAAAATAGGTGTCGATAGGCATTTCAGATATAGGTGTCGATAGGCATTTCAGATATAGGTGTCGATAGGCATTTCAGATATAGGTGTCGATAGGCATTTCAGATATAGGTGTCGATAGGCATTTCAGATATAGGTGTCGATAGGCATTTCAGATATAGGTGTCGATAGGCATTTCTGATATAGGTGTCGATAGGCATTTCTGATATAGGTGTCGATAGGCATTTCAGATATAGGTGTCGATAGGCATTTCAGATATAGGTGCCGATAGGCATTTCAGATATAGTTGCCAATTGGCATTTTAAAAATAGGTGCCGATAGGCATTTCAGATATAGAAGCCGATTAGCATTTTAAAAACAGGTTCCGATAGGCATTTCAGATATAGAAGCCGATAGGCATTTCAAATATAGGTGCTGATAGGCATTTCAGATGTAGTTTCCGATAGGCATTTCAAAAATAGGTGTCGATAGGCATTTCAGATATAGGTGTCGATAGGCATTTCAGATATAGGTGTCGATAGGCATTTCAGATATAGGTGTCGATAGGCATTTCAGATATAGGTGTCGATAGGCATTTCAGATATAGGTGTCGATAGGCATTTCAGATATAGGTGTCGATAGGCATTTCTGATATAGGTGTCGATAGGCATTTCAGATATAGGTGTCGATAGGCATTTCAGATATAGGTGCCGATAGGCATTTCAGATATAGTTGCCAATTGGCATTTTAAAAATAGGTGCCGATAGGCATTTCAGATATAGAAGCCGATTAGCATTTTAAAAACAGTTTCCGATAGGCATTTCAGATATAGAAGCCGATAGGCATTTCAAATATAGGTGCCGATAGGCATTCCAGATATGGTTGCCGATAGGCATTTCAAATATAGGTGCTGATAGGCATTTCAGATGTAGTTTCCGATAGGCATTTCAAAAATAGGTGTCGATAGGCATTTCAGATATAGGTGTCGATAGGCATTTCAGATATAGGTGTCGATAGGCATTTCAGATATAGGTGTCGATAGGCATTTCAGATATAGGTGTCGATAGGCATTTCAGATATAGGTGTCGATAGGCATTTCAGATATAGGTGTCGATAGGCATTTCTGATATAGGTGTCGATAGGCATTTCAGATATAGGTGTCGATAGGCATTTCAGATATAGGTGCCGATAGGCATTTCAGATATAGTTGCCAATTGGCATTTTAAAAATAGGTGCCGATAGGCATTTCAGATATAGAAGCCGATAGGCATTTCAAATATAGGTGCCGATAGGCATTCCAGATATAATTGCCGATAGGCATTTCAAATATAGGTGCTGATAGGCATTTCAGATGTAGTTTCCGATAGGCATTTCAAAAATAGGTGTCGATAGGCATTTCAGATATAGGTGTCGATAGGCATTTCAGATAAAGGTGTCGATAGGCATTTCAGATATAGGTGTCGATAGGCATTTCAGATATAGGTGTCGATAGGCATTTCAGATATAGGTGTCGATAGGCATTTCAGATACAGGTGTCGATAGGCATTTCAGATATAGGTGTCGATAGGCATTTCAGATATAGGTGTCGATAGGCATTTCAGATATAGGTGCCGATAGGCATTTCAGATATAGTTGCCGATTAGCATTTTAAAAACAGGTTCCTATAGGCATTTCAGATATAGAAGCCGATAGGCATTTCAAATATAGGTGCCGATAGGCATTCCAGATATGGTTGCCGATAGGCATTTCAAATATAGGTGCTGATAGGCATTTCAGATGTAGTTTCCGATAGGCATTTCAAAAATAGGTGGCGATAGGCATTTCAGATATAGGTGTCGATAGGCATTTCAGATATAGGTGTCGATAGGCATTTCAGATATAGGTGTCGATAGGCATTTCAGATATAGGTGTCGATAGGCATTTCAGATATAGGTGTCGATAGGCATTTCAGATATAGGTGTCGATAGGCATTTCTGATATAGGTGTCGATAGGCATTTCAGATATAGGTGTCGATAGGCATTTCAGATATAGGTGCCGATAGGCATTTCAGATATAGTTGCCGATTAGCATTTTAAAAATAGGTGCCGATAGGCATTTCAGATATAGAAGCCGATAGGCATTTCAAATATAGGTGCCGATAGGCATTCCAGATATGGTTGCCGATAGGCATTTCAAATATAGGTGCTGATAGGCATTTCAGATGTAGTTTCCGATAGGCATTTCAAAAATAGGTGTCGATAGGCATTTCAGATATAGGTGTCGATAGGCATTTCAGATATAGGTGTCTATAGGCATTTCAGATATAGGTGTCGATAGGCATTTCAGATATAGGTGTCGATAGGCATTTCAGATATAGGTGTCGATAGGCATTTCAGATATAGGTGTCGATAGGCATTTCAGATATAAGTGTCGATAGGCATTTCAGATATAGGTGCCGATAGGCATTTCAGATATAGTTGCCGATTGGCATTTTAAAAATAGGTGCCGATAGGCATTTCAGATATAGAAGCCGATAGGCATTTCAAATATAGGTGCCGATAGGCATTCCAGATATGGTTGCCGATAGGCATTTCAAATATAGGTGCTGATAGGCATTTCAGATGTAGTTTCCGATAGGCATTTCAAAAATAGGTGTCGATAGGCATTTCAGATATAGGTGTCGATAGGCATTTCAGATATAGGTGTCGATAGGCATTTCAGATATAGGTGTCGATAGGCATTTCAGATATAGGTGTCGATAGGCATTTCAGATATAGGTGTCGATAGGCATTTCAGATATAGGTGTCGATAGGCATTTCAGATATAGGTGTCGATAGGCATTTCAGATATAGGTGCCGATAGGCATTTCAGATATAGTTGCCGATTGGCATTTTAAAAATAGGTACCGATAGGCATTTCAGATATAGAAGCCGATAGGCATTTCAAATATAGGTGCCGATAGGCATTCCAGATATGGTTGCCGATAGGCATTTCAAATATAGGTGCTGATAGGCATTTCAGATGTAGTTTCCGATAGGCATTTCAAAAATAGGTGTCGATAGGCATTTCAGATATAGGCGTCGATAGGCATTTCAGATATAGGTGTCGATAGGCATTTAAGATATAGGTGTCGATAGGCATTTTAGATATAGGTGTCGATAGGCATTTCAGATATAGGTGTCGATAGGCATTTCAGATATAGGTGTCGATAGGCATTTCAGATATATTATAGGTGTCGATAGGCATTTCAGATATAGGTGCCGATAGGCATTTCAGATATAGTTGCCGATTGGCATTTTAAAAATAGGTACCGATAGGCATTTCAGATATAGAAGCCGATAGGCATTTCAAATATAGGTGCCGATAGGCATTCCAGATATGGTTGCCGATAGGCATTTCAAATATAGGTGCTGATAGGCATTTCAGATGTAGTTTCCGATAGGCATTTCAAAAATAGGTGTCGATAGGCATTTCAGATATAGGTGTCGATAGGCATTTCAGATATATGTGTCGATAGGCATTTCAGATATAGGTGTCGATAGGCATTTCAGATATCGGTGTCGATAGGCATTTCAGATATAGGTGTCGAAAGGCATTTCAGATATAGGTGTCGATAGGCATTTCAGATATAGGTGTCGATAGGCATTTCAGATATAGGTGCCGATAGGCATTTCAGATATAGTTGCCGATTGGCATTTTAAAAATAGGTGCCGATAGGCATTTCAGATATAGAAGCCGATAGGCATTTCAAATATAGGTGCCGATAGGCATTCCAGATATGGTTGCCGATAGGCATTTCAAATATAGGTGCTGATAGGAATTTCAGATGTAGTTTCCGATAGGCATTTCAAAAATAGGTCTCGATAGGCATTTCAGATATAGGTGTCGATAGGCATTTCAGATATAGGTGTCGATAGGCATTTCAGATATAGGTGTCGATAGGCATTTCAGATATCGGTGTCGATAGGCATTTCAGATATAGGTGTCGAAAGGCATTTCAGATATAGGTGTCGATAGGCATTTCAGATATAGGTCTCGATATGCATTTCAGATATAGGTGCCGATAGGCATTTCAGATATAGTTGCCGATTGGCATTTTAAAAATAGGTGCCGATAGGCATTTCAGATATAGAAGCCGATAGGCATTTCAAATATAGGTGCCGATAGGCATTCCAGATATGGTTGCCGATAGGCATTTCAAATATAGGTGCTGATAGGCATTTCAGATGTAGTTTCCGATAGGCATTTCAAAAATAGGTGTCGATAGGCATTTCAGATATAGGTGTCGATAGGCATTTCAGATATAGGTGTCGATAGGCATTTCAGATATAGGTGTCGATAGGCATTTCAGATATAGGTGTCGATAGGCATTTCAGATATAGGTGTCGATAGGCATTTCAGATATAGGTGTCGATAGGCATTTCAGATATAGGTCTCGATATGCATTTCAGATATAGGTGCCGATAGGCATTTCAGATATAGTTGCCGATTGGCATTTTTAAAATAGGTGCCGATAGGCATTTCAGATATAGTTGCCGATTGGCATTTTAAAAATAGGCGCCGATAGGCATTTCAGATATAGAAGCCGATAGGCATTTCAAATATAGGTGCCGATAGGCATTCCAGATATGGTTGCCGATTGGCATTTCAAATATAGGTGCCGATTGGCATTTCAAATATAGGTGCTGATAGGCATTTCAGATGTAGTTTCCGATAGGCATTTCAAAAATAGGTGTCGATAGGCATTTCAGATATAGGTGTCGATAGGCATTTCAGATATAGGTGTCGATAGGCATTTCAGATATAGGTGTCAATAGGCATTTCAGATATGGGTGTCGATAGGCATTTCAGATATAGGTGTCGATAGGCATTTCAGATATAGGTGTCGATAGGCATTTCAGATATAGGTGTCGATAGGCATTTCAGAAATAGGTGTCGATAGGCATTTCAGATATAGGTGTCGATAGGCATTTCAGATATAGGTGCCGATAGGCATTTCAGATATAGTTGCCAATTGGCATTTTAAAAATAGGTGCCGATAGGCATTTCAGATATAGAAGCCGATAGGCATTTCAAATATAGGTGCCGATAGGCATTCCAGATATGGTTGCCGATAGGCATTTCAAATATAGGTGCTGATAGGCATTTCAGATGTAGTTTCCGATAGGCATTTCAAAAATAAGTGTCGATAGGCATTTCAGATATAGGTGTCGATAGGCATTTCAGATATAGGTGTCGATAGGCATTTCAGATATAGGTGTCGATAGGCATTTCAGATATAGGTGTCGATAGGCATTTCAGATATAGGTGTCGATAGGCATTTCAGATACAGGTGTCGATAGGCATTTCAGATATAGGTGTCGATAGGCATTTCAGATATAGGTGTCGATAGGCATTTCAGATATAGGTGCCGATAGGCATTTCAGATATAGTTGCCGATTAGCATTTTAAAAACAGGTGCCGATAGGCATTTCAGATATAGAAGCCGATAGGCATTTCAAATATAGGTGCCGATAGGCATTCCAGATATGGTTGCCGATAGGCATTTCAAATATAGGTGCTGATAGGCATTTCAGATGTAGTTTCCGATAGGCATTTCAAAAATAGGTGTCGATAGGCATTTCACATATAGGTGTCGATAGGCATTTCAGATATAGGTGTCTATAGGCATTTCAGATATAGGTGTCGATAGGCATTTCAGATATAGGTGTCGATAGGCATTTCAGATATAGGTGTCGATAGGCATTTCAGATATAGGTGTCGATAGGCATTTCAGATTTAGGTGCCGATAGGCATTTCAGATATAGGTGCCGATAGGCATTTCAGATATAGTTGCCGATTGGCATTTTAAAAATAGGTGCCGATAGGCATTTCAGATATAGAAGCCGATAGGCATTTCAAATATAGGTGCCGATAGGCATTCCAGATATGGTTGCCGATAGGCATTTCAAATATAGGTGCTGATAGGCATTTCAGATGTAGTTTCCGATAGGCATTTCAAAAATAGGTGTCGATAGGCATTTCAGATATAGGTGTCGATAGGCATTTCAGATATAGGTGTCGATAGGCATTTCAGATATAGGTGTCGATAGGCATTTCAGATATAGGTGTCGATAGGCATTTTAGATATAGGTGTCGATAGGCATTTCAGATATAGGTGTCGATAGGCATTTCAGATATAGGTGTCGATAGGCATTTCAGATATAGGTGCCGATAGGCATTTCAGATATAGTTGCCGATTGGCATTTTAAAAATAGGTACCGATAGGCATTTCAGATATACAAGCCGATAGGCATTTAAAATATAGGTGCCGATAGGCATTCCAGATATGGTTGCCGATAGGCATTTCAAATATAGGTGCTGATAGGCATTTCAGATGTAGTTTCCGATAGGCATTTCAAAAATAGGTGTCGATAGGCATTTCAGATATAGGTGTCGATAGGCATTTCAGATATAGGTGTCGATAGGCATTTCAGATATAGGTGTCGATAGGCATTTCAGATATAGGTGTCGATAGGCATTTCAGATATAGGTGTCGATAGGCATTTCAGATATAGGTGTCGATAGGCATTTCAGATATAGGTGTCGATAGGCATTTCAGATACAGGTGTCGATAGGCATTTCAGATATAGGTGCCGATAGGCATTTCAGATATAGTTGCCGATTAGCATTTTAAAAATAGGTGCCGATAGGCATTTCAGATATAAAAGCCGATAGGCATTTCAAATATAGGTGCCGATAGGCATTCCAGATATGGTTGCCGATAGGCATTTCAAATATAGGTGCTGATAGGCATTTCAGATGTAGTTTCCGATAGGCATTTCAAAAATAGGTGTCGATAGGCATTTCAGATATAGGTGTCGATAGGCATTTCAGATATAGGTGTCGATAGGCATTTCAGATATAGGTGTCGATAGGCATTTCAAATATAGGTGTCGATAGGCATTTCTGATATAGGTGTCGATAGGCATTTCAGATATAGGTGTCGATAGGCATTTCAGATATAGGTGCCGATAGGCATTTCAGATATAGTTGCCGATTAGCATTTTAAAAATAGGTGCCGATAGGCATTTCAGATATAAAAGCCGATAGGCATTTCAAATATAGGTGCCGATAGGCATTCCAGATATGGTTGCCGATAGGCATTTCAAATATAGGTGCTGATAGGCATTTCAGATGTAGTTTCCGATAGGCATTTCAAAAATAGGTGTCGATAGGCATTTCAGATATAGGTGTCGATAGGCATTTCAGATATAGGTGTCTATAGGCATTTCAGATATAGGTGTCGATACGCATTTCAGATATAGGTGTCGATAGGCATTTCAGATATAGGTGTCGATAGGCATTTCAGATATAGGTGTCGATAGGCATTTCAGATATAGGTGTCGATAGGCATTTCAGATATAGGTGCCGATAGGCATTTCAGATATAGTTGCCGATTGGCATTTTAAAAATAGGTGCCGATAGGCATTTCAGATATAGAAGCCGATAGGCATTTCAAATATAGGTGCCGATAGGCATTCCAGATATGGTTGCCGATAGGCATTTCAAATATAGGTGCTGATAGGCATTTCAGATGTAGTTTCCGATAGGCATTTCAAAAATAGGTGTCGATAGGCATTTCAGATATAGGTGTCGATAGGCATGTCAGATATAGGTGTCGATAGGCATTTCAGATATAGGTGTCGATAGGCATTTCAGATATAGGTGTCGATAGGCATTTCAGATATAGGTGTCGATAGGCATTTCAGATATAGGTGTCGATAGGCATTTCAGATATAGGTGTCGATAGGCATTTCCGATATAGGTGCCGATAGGCATTTCAGATATAGTTGCCGATTGGCATTTTAAAAATAGGTACCGATAGGCATTTTAGATATAGAAGCCGATAGGCATTTCAAATATAGGTGCCGATAGGCATTCCAGATATGGTTGCCGATAGGCATTTCAAATATAGGTGCTGATAGGCATTTCAGATGTAGTTCCCGATAGGCATTTCAAAAATAGGTGTCGATAGGCATTTCAGATATAGGTGTCGATAGGCATTTCAGATATAGGTGTCGATAGGCATTTCAGATATAGGTGTCGATAGGCATTTTAGATATAGGTGTCGATAGGCATTTCAGATATAGGTGTCGATAGGCATTTCAGATACAGGTGTCGATAGGCATTTCAGATATAGGTGTCGATAGGCATTTCAGATATAGGTGTCGATAGGCATTTCAGATATAGGTGCCGATAGGCATTTCAGATATAGTTGCCGATTAGCATTTTAAAAACAGGTTCCGATAGGCATTTCAGATATAGAAGCCGATAGGCATTTCAAATATAGGTGCCGATAGGCATTCCAGATATGGTTGCCGATAGGCATTTCAAATATAGGTGCTGATAGGCATTTCAGATGTAGTTTCCGATAGGCATTTCAAAAATAGGTGTCGATAGGCATTTCAGATATAGGTGTCGATAGGCATTTCAGATATAGGTGTCGATAGGCATTTCAGATATAGGTGTCGATAGGCATTTCAGATATAGGTGTCGATAGGCATTTCAGATATAGGTGTCGATAGGCATTTCAGATATAGGTGTCGATAGGCATTTCTGATATAGGTGTCGATAGGCATTTCAGATATAGGTGTCGATAGGCATTTCAGATATAGGTGCCGATAGGCATTTCAGATATAGTTGCCGATTAGCATTTTAAAAATAGGTGCCGATAGGCATTTCAGATATAGAAGCCGATAGGCATTTCAAATATAGGTGCCGATAGGCATTCCAGATATGGTTGCCGATAGGCATTTCAAATATAGGTGCTGATAGGCATTTCAGATGTAGTTTCCGATAGGCATTTCAAAAATAGGTGTCGATAGGCATTTCAGATATAGGTGCCGATAGGCATTTCAGATATAGGTGTCTATAGGCATTTCAGATATAGGTGTCGATAGGCATTTCAGATATAGGTGTCGATAGGCATTTCAGATATAGGTGTCGATAGGCATTTCAGATATAGGTGTCGATAGGCATTTCAGATATAGGTGTCGATAGGCATTTCAGATATAGGTGCCGATAGGCATTTCAGATATAGTTGCCGATTGGCATTTTAAAAATAGGTGCCGATAGGCATTTCAGATATAGAAGCCGATAGGCATTTCAAATATAGGTGCCGATAGGCATTCCAGATATGGTTGCCGATAGGCATTTCAAATATAGGTGCTGATAGGCATTTCAGATGTAGTTTCCGATAGGCATTTCAAAAATAGGTGTCGATAGGCATTTCAGTTATAGGTGTCGATAGGCATTTCAGATATAGGTGTCGATAGGCATTTCAGATATAGGTGTCGATAGGCATTTCAGATATAGGTGTCGATAGGCATTTCAGATATAGGTGTCGATAGGCATTTCAGATATAGGTGTCGATAGGCATTTCAGATATAGGTGTCGATAGGCATTTCAGATATAGGTGTCGATAGGCATTTCAGATATAGGTGCCGATAGGCATTTCAGATATAGTTGCCGATTGGCATTTTAAAAATAGGTACCGATAGGCATTTCAGATATAGAAGCCGATAGGCATTTCAAATATAGGTGCCGATAGGCATTCCAGATATGGTTGCCGATAGGCATTTCAAATATAGGTGCTGATAGGCATTTCAGATGTAGTTTCCGATAGGCATTTCAAAAATAGGTGTCGATAGGCATTTCAGATATAGGTGTCGATAGGCATTTCAGATATAGGTGTCGATAGGCATTTCAGATATAGGTGTCGATAGGCATTTTAGATATAGGTGTCGATAGGCATTTCAGATATAGGTGTCGATAGGCATTTCAGATATAGGTGTCGATAGGCATTTCAGATATATTATAGGTGTCGATAGGCATTTCAGATATAGGTGCCGATAGGCATTTCAGATATAGTTGCCGATTGGCATTTTAAAAATAGGTGCCGATAGGCATTTCAGATATAGAAGCCGATAGGCATTTCAAATATAGGTGCCGATAGGCATTCCAGATATGGTTGCCGATAGGCATTTCAAATATAGGTGCTGATAGGCATTTCAGATGTAGTTTCCGATAGGCATTTCAAAAATAGGTCTCGATAGGCATTTCAGATATAGGTGTCGATAGGCATTTCAGATATAGGTGTCGATAGGCATTTCAGATATAGGTGTCGATAGGCATTTCAGATATCGGTGTCGATAGGCATTTCAGATATAGGTGTCGAAAGGCATTTCAGATATAGGTGTCGATAGGCATTTCAGATATAGGTGTCGATAGGCATTTCAGATATAGGTGCCGATAGGCATTTCAGATATAGTTGCCGATTGGCATTTTAAAAATAGGTGCCGATAGGCATTTCAGATATAGAAGCCGATAGGCATTTCAAATATAGGTGCCGATAGGCATTCCAGATATGGTTGCCGATAGGCATTTCAAATATAGGTGCTGATAGGCATTTCAGATGTAGTTTCCGATAGGCATTTCAAAAATAGGTGTCGATAGGCATTTCAGATATAGGTGTCGATAGGCATTTCAGATATAGGTGTCGATAGGCATTTCAGATATAGGTGTCGATAGGCATTTCAGATATAGGTGTCGATAGGCATTTCAGATATAGGTGTCGATAGGCATTTCAGATATAGGTGTCGATATGCATTTCAGATATAGGTGCCGATAGGCATTTCAGATATAGTTGCCGATTGGCATTTTTAAAATAGGTGCCGATAGGCATTTCAGATATAGTTGCCGATTGGCATTTTAAAAATAGGTGCCGATAGGCATTTCAGATATAGAAGCCGATAGGCATTTCAAATATAGGTGCCGATAGGCATTCCAGATATGGTTGCCGATTGGCATTTCAAATATAGGTGCTGATAGGCATTTCAGATGTAGTTTCCGATAGGCATTTCAAAAATAGGTGTCGATAGGCATTTCAGATATAGGTGTCGATAGGCATTTCAGATATAGGTGTCGATAGGCATTTCAGATATAGGTGCCGATAGGCATTTCAGATATAGTTGCCGATTGGCATTTTAAAAATAGGTGCCGATAGGCATTTCAGATATAGAAGCCGATAGGCATTTCAAATATAGGTGCCGATAGGCATTCCAGATATGGTTGCCGATTGGCATTTCAAATATAGGTGCTAATAGGCATTTCAGATGTAGTTTCCGATAGGCATTTCAAAAATAGGTGTCGATAGGCATTTCAGATATAGGTGTCGATAGGCATTTCAGATATAGGTGTCGATAGGCATTTCAGATATAGGTGTCGATAGGCATTTCAGATATAGGTGTCGATAGGCATTTCAGATATAGGTGTCGATAGGCATTTCAGATATAGGTGTCGATAGGCATTTCAGATATAGGTGTCGATAGGCATTTCAGATATAGGTGTCGATAGGCATTTCAGATATAGGTGTCGATAGGCATTTCAGATATAGGTGCCGATAGGCATTTCAGATATAGTTGCCGATTGGCATTTTAAAAATAGGTGCCGATAGGCATTTCAGATATAGAAGCCGATAGGCATTTCAAATATAGGTGCCGATAGGCATTCCAGATATGGTTGCCTATAGGCATTTCAAATATAGGTGCTGATAGGCATTTCAGATGTAGTTTCCGATAGGCATTTCAAAAATAGGTGTCGATAGGCATTTCAGATATAGGTGTCGATAGGCATTTCAGATATAGGTGTCGATAGGCATTTCAGATATAGGTGTCGATAGGCATTTCAGATATAGGTGTCGATAGGCATTTCAGATATAGGTGTCGATAGGCATTTCAGATATAGGTGTCGATAGGCATTTCAGATATAGGTGCCGATAGGCATTTCAGATATAGTTGCCGATTGGAATTTTAAAAATAGGTGCCGATAGGCATTTCAGATATAGAAGCCGATAGGCATTTCAAATATAGGTGCCGATAGGCATTCCAGATATGGTTGCCGATAGGCATTTCAAATATAGGTGCTGATAGGCATTTCAGATGTAGTTTCCGATAGGCATTTCAAAAATAGGTGTCGATAGGCATTTCAGATATAGGTGTCGATAGGCATTTCAGATATAGGTGTCGATAGGCATTTCAGATATAGGTGTCGATAGGCATTTCAGAAATAGGTGTCGATAGGCATTTCAGATATAGGTGTCGATAGGCATTTCAGATATAGGTGTCGATAGGCATTTCAGACATAGGTGTCGATAGGCATTTCAGATATAGGTGTCGATAGGCATTTCAGATATAGGTGTCGATAGGCATTTCAGATATAGGTGTCGATAGGCATTTCAGATATAGGTGCCGATAGGCATTTCAGATATAGTTGCCGATTGGCATTTTAAAAATAGGTGCCGATAGGCATTTCAGATATAGAAGCCGATAGGCATTTCAAATATAGGTGCCGATAGGCATTCCAGATATGGTTGCCGATAGGCATTTCAAATATAGGTGCTGATAGGCATTTCAGATGTAGTTTCCGATAGGCATTTCAAAAATAGGTGTCGATAGGCATTTCAGATATAGGTGTCGATAAGCATTTCAGATATAGGTGTCGATAGGCATTTCAGATATAGGTGTCGATAGGCATTTCAGATATAGGTGTCGATAGGCATTTCAGATATAGGTGTCGATAGGCATTTCAGATATAGGTGTCGATAGGCATTTCTGATATAGGTGTCGATAGGCATTTCAGATATAGGTGTCGATAGGCATTTCAGATATAGGTGCCGATAGGCATTTCAGATATAGTTGCCGATTAGCATTTTAAAAATAGGTGCCGATAGGCATGTCAGATATAGAAGCCGATAGGCATTTCAAATATAGGTGCCGATAGGCATTCCAGATATGGTTGCCGATAGGCATTTCAAATATAGGTGCTGATAGGCATTTCAGATGTAGTTTCCGATAGGCATTTCAAAAATAGGTGTCGATAGGGATTTCAGATATAGGTGTCGATAGGCATTTCAGATATAGGTGTCTATTGGCATTTCAGATATAGGTGTCGATAGGCATTTCAGATATAGGTGTCGATAGGCATTTCAGATATAGGTGTCGATAGGCATTTCAGATATAGGTGTCGATAGGCATTTCAGCTATAGGTGTCGATAGGCATTTCAGATATAGGTGCCGATAGGCATTTCAGATATAGTTGCCGATTGGCATTTTAAAAATAGGTGCCGATAGGCATTTCAGATATAGAAGCCGATAGGCATTTCAAATATAGGTGCCCATAGGCATTCCAGATATGGTTGCCGATAGGCATTTCAAATATAGGTGCTGATAGGCATTTCAGATGTAGTTTCCGATAGGCATTTCAAAAATAGGTGTCGATAGGCATTTCAGATATAGGTGTCGATAGGCATTTCAGATATAGGTGTCGATAGGCATTTCAGATATAGGTGTCGATAGGCATTTCAGATAAAGGTGTCGATAGGCATTTCAGATATAGGTGTCGATAGGCATTTCAGATATAGGTGTCGATAGGCATTTCAGATATAGGTGTCGATAGGCATTTCAGATATAGGTGCCGATAGGCATTTCAGATATAGTTGCCGATTGGCATTTTAAAAATAGGTACCGATAGGCATTTCAGATATAGAAGCCGATAGGCATTTCAAATATAGGTGCCGATAGGCATTCCAGATATGGTTGCCGATAGGCATTTCAAATATAGGTGCTGATAGGCATTTCAGATGTAGTTTCCGATAGGCATTTCAAAAATAGGTGTCGATAGGCATTTCAGATATAGGTGTCGATAGGCATTTCAGATATAAGTGTCGATAGGCATTTCAGATATAGGTGTCGATAGGCATTTTAGATATAGGTGTCGATAGGCATTTCAGATATAGGTGTCGATAGGCATTTCAGATATAGGTGTCGATAGGCATTTCAGATATAGGTGTCGACAGGCATTTCAGATATAGGTGCCGATAGGCATTTCAGATATAGTTGCCGATTGGCATTTTAAAAATAGGTGCCGATAGGCATTTCAGATATAGAAGCCGATAGGCATTTCAAATATAGGTGCCGATAGGCATTCCAGATATGGTTGCCGATAGGCATTTCAAATATAGGTGCTGATAGGCATTTCAGATGTAGTTTCCGATAGGCATTTCAAAAATAGGTCTCGATAGGCATTTCAGATATAGGTGTCGATAGGCATTTCAGATATAGGTGTCGATAGGCATTTCAGATATAGGTGTCGATAGGCATTTCAGATATCGGTGTCGATAGGCATTTCAGATATAGGTGTCGAAAGGCATTTCAGATATAGGTGTCGATAGGCATTTCAGATATAGGTGTCGATAGGCATTTCAGATATAGGTGCCGATAGGCATTTCAGATATAGTTGCCGATTGGCATTTTAAAAATAGGTGCCGATAGGCATTTCAGATATAGAAGCCGATAGGCATTTCAAATATAGGTGCCGATAGGCATTCCAGATATGGTTGCCGATAGGCATTTCAAATATAGGTGCTGATAGGCATTTCAGATGTAGTTTCCGATAGGCATTTCAAAAATAGGTGTCGATAGGCATTTCAGATATAGGTGTCGATAGGCATTTCAGATATAGGTGTCGATAGGCATTTCAGATATAGGTGTCGATAGGCATTTCAGATATAGGTGTCGATAGGCATTTCAGATATAGGTGTCGATAGGCATTTCAGATATAGGTGTCGATAGGCATTTCAGATATAGGTGTCGATATGCATTTCAGATATAGGTGCCGATAGGCATTTCAGATATAGTTGCCGATTGGCATTTTTAAAATAGGTGCCGATAGGCATTTCAGATATAGTTGCCGATTGGCATTTTAAAAATAGGTGCCGATAGGCATTTCAGATATAGAAGCCGATAGGCATTTCAAATATAGGTGCCGATAGGCATTCCAGATATGGTTGCCGATTGGCATTTCAAATATAGGTGCTGATAGGCATTTCAGATGTAGTTTCCGATAGGCATTTCAAAAATAGGTGTCGATAGGCATTTCAGATATAGGTGTCGATAGGCATTTCAGATATAGGTGTCGATAGGCATTTCAGATATAGGTGTCGATAGGCATTTCAGATATAGGTGTCGATAGGCATTTCAGATATGGGTGTCGATAGGCATTTCAGATATAGGTGTCGATAGGCATTTCAGATATAAGTGTCGATAGGCATTTCAGATATAGGTGTCGATAGGCATTTCAGATATAGGTGTCGATAGGCATTTCAGATATAGGTGTCGATAGGCATTTCAGATATAGGTGCCGATAGGCATTTCAGATATAGTTGCCAATTGGCATTTTAAAAATAGGTGCCGATAGGCATTTCAGATATAGAAGCCGATAGGCATTTCAAATATAGGTGCCGATAGGCATTCCAGATATGGTTGCCGATAGGCATTTCAAATATAGGTGCTGATAGGCATTTCAGATGTAGTTTCCGATAGGCATTTCAAAAATAGGTGTCGATAGGCATTTCAGATATAGGTGTCGATAGGCATTTCAGATATAGGTGTCGATAGGCATTTCAGATATAGGTGTCGATAGGCATTTCAGATATAGGTGTCGATAGGCATTTCAGATATAGGTGTCGATAGGCATTTCAGATACAGGTGTCGATAGGCATTTCAGATATAGGTGTCGATAGGCATTTCAGATATAGGTGTCGATAGGCATTTCAGATATAGGTGCCGATAGGCATTTCAGATATAGTTGCCGATTAGCATTTTAAAAACAGGTTCCGATAGGCATTTCAGATATAGAAGCCGATAGGCATTTCAAATATAGGTGCCGATAGGCATTTCAGATATAGGTGTCGATAGGCATTTCAGATATAGGTGTCGATAGGCATTTCAGATATAGGTGTCGATAGGCATTTCAGATATAGGTGTCGATAGGCATTTCAGATATAGGTGTCGATAGGCATTTCAGATATAGGTGTCGATAGGCATTTCTGATATAGGTGTCGATAGGCATTTCAGATATAGGTGTCGATAGGCATTTCAGATATAGGTGTCGATAGGCATTTCAGATATAGGTGTCGATAGGCATTTCAGATATAGGTGTCGATAGGCATTTCAGATATAGGTGTCGATAGGCATTTCTGATATAGGTGTCGATAGGCATTTCAGATATAGGTGTCGATAGGCATTTCAGATATAGGTGCCGATAGGCATTTCAGATATAGTTGCCAATTGGCATTTTAAAAATAGGTGCCGATAGGCATTTCAGATATAGAAGCCGATTAGCATTTTAAAAACAGGTTCCGATAGGCATTTCAGATATAGAAGCCGATAGGCATTTCAAATATAGGTGCCGATAGGCATTCCAGATATGGTTGCCGATAGGCATTTCAAATATAGGTGCTGATAGGCATTTCAGATGTAGTTTCCGATAGGCATTTCAAAAATAGGTGTCGATAGGCATTTCAGATATAGGTGTCGATAGGCATTTCAGATATAGGTGTCGATAGGCATTTCAGATATAGGTGTCGATAGGCATTTCAGATATAGGTGTCGATAGGCATTTCAGATATAGGTGTCGATAGGCATTTCAGATATAGGTGTCGATAGGCATTTCTGATATAGGTGTCGATAGGCATTTCTGATATAGGTGTCGATAGGCATTTCAGATATAGGTGTCGATAGGCATTTCAGATATAGGTGCCGATAGGCATTTCAGATATAGTTGCCAATTGGCATTTTAAAAATAGGTGCCGATAGGCATTTCAGATATAGAAGCCGATTAGCATTTTAAAAACAGGTTCCGATAGGCATTTCAGATATAGAAGCCGATAGGCATTTCAAATATAGGTGCTGATAGGCATTTCAGATGTAGTTTCCGATAGGCATTTCAAAAATAGGTGTCGATAGGCATTTCAGATATAGGTGTCGATAGGCATTTCAGATATAGGTGTCGATAGGCATTTCAGATATAGGTGTCGATAGGCATTTCAGATATAGGTGTCGATAGGCATTTCAGATATAGGTGTCGATAGGCATTTCAGATATAGGTGTCGATAGGCATTTCTGATATAGGTGTCGATAGGCATTTCAGATATAGGTGTCGATAGGCATTTCAGATATAGGTGCCGATAGGCATTTCAGATATAGTTGCCAATTGGCATTTTAAAAATAGGTGCCGATAGGCATTTTAGATATAGAAGCCGATTAGCATTTTAAAAACAGGTTCCGATAGGCATTTCAGATATAGAAGCCGATAGGCATTTCAAATATAGGTGCCGATAGGCATTCCAGATATGGTTGCCGATAGGCATTTCAAATATAGGTGCTGATAGGCATTTCAGATGTAGTTTCCGATAGGCATTTCAAAAATAGGTGTCGATAGGCATTTCAGATATAGGTGTCGATAGGCATTTCAGATATAGGTGTCGATAGGCATTTCAGATATAGGTGTCGATAGGCATTTCAGATATAGGTGTCGATAGGCATTTCAGATATAGGTGTCGATAGGCATTTCAGATATAGGTGTCGATAGGCATTTCTGATATAGGTGTCGATAGGCATTTCAGATATAGGTGTCGATAGGCATTTCAGATATAGGTGCCGATAGGCATTTCAGATATAGTTGCCAATTGGCATTTTAAAAATAGGTGCCGATAGGCATTTCAGATATAGAAGCCGATAGGCATTTCAAATATAGGTGCCGATAGGCATTCCAGATATAATTGCCGATAGGCATTTCAAATATAGGTGCTGATAGGCATTTCAGATGTAGTTTCCGATAGGCATTTCAAAAATAGGTGTCGATAGGCATTTCAGATATAGGTGTCGATAGGCATTTCAGATATAGGTGTCGATAGGCATTTCAGATATAGGTGTCGATAGGCATTTCAGATATAGGTGTCGATAGGCATTTCAGATATAGGTGTCGATAGGCATTTCAGATACAGGTGTCGATAGGCATTTCAGATATAGGTGTCGATAGGCATTTCAGATATATGTGTCGATAGGCATTTCAGATATAGGTGCCGATAGGCATTTCAGATATAGTTGCCGATTAGCATTTTATAAACAGGTTCCTATAGGCATTTCAGATATAGAAGCCGATAGGCATTTCAAATATAGGTGCCGATAGGCATTCCAGATATGGTTGCCGATAGGCATTTCAAATATAGGTGCTGATAGGCATTTCAGATGTAGTTTCCGATAGGCATTTCAAAAATAGGTGTCGATAGGCATTTCAGATATAGGTGTCGATAGGCATTTCAGATATAGGTGTCTATAGGCATTTCAGATATAGGTGTCGATAGGCATTTCAGATATAGGTGTCGATAGGCATTTCAGATATAGGTGTCGATAGGCATTTCAGATATAGGTGTCGATAGGCATTTCAGATATAGGTGTCGATAGGCATTTCAGATATAGGTGCCGATAGGCATTTCAGATATAGTTGCCGATTGGCATTTTAAAAATAGGTGCCGATAGGCATTTCAGATATAGAAGCCGATAGGCATTTCAAATATAGGTGCCGATAGGCATTCCAGATATGGTTGCCGATAGGCATTTCAAATATAGGTGCTGATAGGCATTTCAGATGTAGTTTCCGATAGGCATTTCAAAAATAGGTGTCGATAGGCATTTCAGATATAGGTGTCGATAGGCATTTCAGATATAGGTGTCGATAGGCATTTCAGATATAGGTGTCGATAGGCATTTCAGATATAGGTGCCGATAGGCATTTCAGATATAGTTGCCAATTGGCATTTTAAAAATAGGTGCCGATAGGCATTTTAGATATAGAAGCCGATTAGCATTTTAAAAACAGGTTCCGATAGGCATTTCAGATATAGAAGCCGATAGGCATTTCAAATATAGGTGCCGATAGGCATTCCAGATATGGTTGCCGATAGGCATTTCAAATATAGGTGCTGATAGGCATTTCAGATGTAGTTTCCGATAGGCATTTCAAAAATAGGTGTCGATAGGCATTTCAGATATAGGTGTCGATAGGCATTTCAGATATAGGTGTCGATAGGCATTTCAGATATAGGTGTCGATAGGCATTTCAGATATAGGTGTCGATAGGCATTTCAGATATAGGTGTCGATAGGCATTTCAGATATAGGTGTCGATAGGCATTTCTGATATAGGTGTCGATAGGCATTTCAGATATAGGTGTCGATAGGCATTTCAGATATAGGTGCCGATAGGCATTTCAGATATAGTTGCCAATTGGCATTTTAAAAATAGGTGCCGATAGGCATTTCAGATATAGAAGCCGATAGGCATTTCAAATATAGGTGCCGATAGGCATTCCAGATATAATTGCCGATAGGCATTTCAAATATAGGTGCTGATAGGCATTTCAGATGTAGTTTCCGATAGGCATTTCAAAAATAGGTGTCGATAGGCATTTCAGATATAGGTGTCGATAGGCATTTCAGATATAGGTGTCGATAGGCATTTCAGATATAGGTGTCAATAGGCATTTCAGATATAGGTGTCGATAGGCATTTCAGATATAGGTGTCGATAGGCATTTCAGATACAGGTGTCGATAGGCATTTCAGATATAGGTGTCGATAGGCATTTCAGATATATGTGTCGATAGGCATTTCAGATATAGGTGCCGATAGGCATTTCAGATATAGTTGCCGATTAGCATTTTATAAACAGGTTCCTATAGGCATTTCAGATATAGAAGCCGATAGGCATTTCAAATATAGGTGCCGATAGGCATTCCAGATATGGTTGCCGATAGGCATTTCAAATATAGGTGCTGATAGGCATTTCAGATGTAGTTTCCGATAGGCATTTCAAAAATAGGTGTCGATAGGCATTTCAGATATAGGTGTCGATAGGCATTTCAGATATAGGTGTCTATAGGCATTTCAGATATAGGTGTCGATAGGCATTTCAGATATAGGTGTCGATAGGCATTTCAGATATAGGTGTCGATAGGCATTTCAGATATAGGTGTCGATAGGCATTTCAGATATCGGTGTCGATAGGCATTTCAGATATAGGTGTCGAAAGGCATTTCAGATATAGGTGTCGATAGGCATTTCAGATATAGGTCTCGATATGCATTTCAGATATAGGTGCCGATAGGCATTTCAGATATAGTTGCCGATTGGCATTTTAAAAATAGGTGCCGATAGGCATTTCAGATATAGAAGCCGATAGGCATTTCAAATATAGGTGCCGATAGGCATTCCAGATATGGTTGCCGATAGGCATTTCAAATATAGGTGCTGATAGGCATTTCAGATGTAGTTTCCGATAGGCATTTCAAAAATAGGTGTCGATAGGCATTTCAGATATAGGTGTCAATAGGCATTTCAGATATAGGTGTCGATAGGCATTTCAGATAAAGGTGTCGATAGGCATTTCAGATATAGGTGTCGATAGGCATTTCAGATATAGGCGCCGATAGGCATTTCAGATTTAGAAGCCGATAGGCATTTCAAATATAGGTGCCGATAGGCATTCCAGATATGGTTGCCGATTGGCATTTCAAATATAGGTGCCGATTGGCATTTCAAATATAGGTGCTGATAGGCATTTCAGATGTAGTTTCCGATAGGCATTTCAAAAATAGGTGTCGATAGGCATTTCAGATATAGGTGTCGATAGGCATTTCAGATATAGGTGTCGATAGGCATTTCAGATATAGGTGTCGATAGGCATTTCAGATATGGGTGTCGATAGGCATTTCAGATATAGGTGTCGATAGGCATTTCAGATATAGGTGTCGATAGGCATTTCAGATATAGGTGTCGATAGGCATTTCAGAAATAGGTGTCGATAGGCATTTCAGATATAGGTGTCGATAGGCATTTCAGATATAGGTGCCGATAGGCATTTCAGATATAGTTGCCAATTGGCATTTTAAAAATAGGTGCCGAAAGGCATTTCAGATATAGAAGCCGATAGGCATTTCAAATATAGGTGCCGATAGGCATTCCAGATATGGTTGCCGATAGGCATTTCAAATATAGGTGCTGATAGGCATTTCAGATGTAGTTTCCGATAGGCATTTCAAAAATAGGTGTCGATAGGCATTTCAGATATAGGTGTCGATAGGCATTTCAGATATAGGTGTCGATAGGCATTTCAGATATAGGTGTCGATAGGCATTTCAGATATAGGTGTCGATAGGCATTTCAGATATAGGTGTCGATAGGCATTTCAGATACAGGTGTCGATAGGCATTTCAGATATAGGTGTCGATAGGCATTTCAGATATAGGTGTCGATAGGCATTTCAGATATAGGTGCCGATAGGCATTTCAGATATAGTTGCCGATTAGCATTTTAAAAACAGGTGCCGATAGGCATTTCAGATATAGAAGCCGATAGGCATTTCAAATATAGGTGCCGACAGGCATTCCAGATATGGTTGCCGATAGGCATTTCAAATATAGGTGCTGATAGGCATTTCAGATGTAGTTTCCGATAGGCATTTCAAAAATAGGTGTCGATAGGCATTTCATATATAGGTGTCGATAGGCATTTCAGATATAGGTGTCTATAGGCATTTCAGATATAGGTGTCGATAGGCATTTCAGATATAGGTGTCGATAGGCATTTCAGATATAGGTGTCGATAGGCATTTCAGATATAGGTGTCGATAGGCATTTCAGATATAGGTGCCGATAGGCATTTCAGATATAGGTGCCGATAGGCATTTCAGATATAGTTGCCGATTGGCATTTTAAAAATAGGTGCCGATAGGCATTTCAGATATAGAAGCCGATAGGCATTTCAAATATAGGTGCCGATAGGCATTCCAGATATGGTTGCCGATAGGCATTTCAAATATAGGTGCTGATAGGCATTTCAGATGTAGTTTCCGATAGGCATTTCAAAAATAGGTGTCGATAGGCATTTCAGATATAGGTGTCGATAGGCATTTCAGATATAGGTGTCGATAGGCATTTCAGATATAGGTGTCGATAGGCATTTCAGATATAGGTGTCGATAGGCATTTTAGATATAGGTGTCGATAGGCATTTCAGATATAGGTGTCGATAGGCATTTCAGATATAGGTGTCGATAGGCATTTCAGATATAGGTGCCGATAGGCATTTCAGATATAGTTGCCGATTGGCATTTTAAAAATAGGTACCGATAGGCATTTCAGATATACAAGCCGATAGGCATTTAAAATATAGGTGCCGATAGGCATTCCAGATATGGTTGCCGATAGGCATTTCAAATATAGGTGCTGATAGGCATTTCAGATGTAGTTTCCGATAGGCATTTCAAAAATAGGTGTCGATAGGCATTTCAGATATAGGTGTCGATAGGCATTTCAGATATAGGTGTCGATAGGCATTTCAGATATAGGTGTCGATAGGCATTTCAGATATAGGTGTCGATAGGCATTTCAGATATAGGTGTCGATAGGCATTTCAGATATAGGTGTCGATAGGCATTTCAGATATAGGTGTCGATAGGCATTTCAGATACAGGTGTCGATAGGCATTTCAGATATAGGTGTCGATAGGCATTTCAGATATAGGTGTCGATAGGCATTTCAGATATAGGTGCCGATAGGCATTTCAGATATAGTTGCCGATTAGCATTTTAAAAACAGGTTCCGATAGGCATTTCAGATATAGAAGCCGATAGGCATTTCAAATATAGGTGCCGATAGGCTTTCCAGATATGGTTGCCGATAGGCATTTCAAATATAGGTGCTGATAGGCATTTCAGATGTAGTTTCCGATAGGCATTTCAAAAATAGGTGTCGATAGGCATTTCAGATATAGGTGTCGATAGGCATTTCAGATATAGGTGTCGATAGGCATTTCAGATATAGGTGTCGATAGGCATTTCAGATATAGGTGTCGATAGGCATTTCAGATATAGGTGTCGATAGGCATTTCAAATATAGGTGTCGATAGGCATTTCTGATATAGGTGTCGATAGGCATTTCAGATATAGGTGTCGATAGGCATTTCAGATATAGGTGCCGATAGGCATTTCAGATATAGTTGCCGATTAGCATTTTAAAAATAGGTGCCGATAGGCATTTCAGATATAGAAGCCGATAGGCATTTCAAATATAGGTGCCGATAGGCATTCCAGATATGGTTGCCGATAGGCATTTCAAATATAGGTGCTGATAGGCATTTCAGATGTAGTTTCCGATAGGCATTTCAAAAATAGGTGTCGATAGGCATTTCAGATATAGGTGTCGATAGGCATTTCAGATATAGGTGTCTATAGGCATTTCAGATATAGGTGTCGATACGCATTTCAGATATAGGTGTCGATAGGCATTTCAGATATAGGTGTCGATAGGCATTTCAGATATAGGTGTCGATAGGCATTTCAGATATAGGTGTCGATAGGCATTTCAGATATAGGTGCCGATAGGCATTTCAGATATAGTTGCCGATTGGCATTTTAAAAATAGGTGCCGATAGGCATTTCAGATATAGAAGCCGATAGGCATTTCAAATATAGGTGCCGATAGGCATTCCAGATATGGTTGCCGATAGGCATTTCAAATATAGGTGCTGATAGGCATTTCAGATGTAGTTTCCGATAGGCATTTCAAAAATAGGTGTCGATAGGCATTTCAGATATAGGTGTCGATAGGCATTTCAGATATAGGTGTCGATAGGCATTTCAGATATAGGTGTCGATAGGCATTTCAGATATAGGTGTCGATAGGCATTTCAGATATAGGTGTCGATAGGCATTTCAGATATAGGTGTCGATAGGCATTTCAGATATAGGTGTCGATAGGCATTTCAGATATAGGTGCCGATAGGCATTTCAGATATAGTTGCCGATTGGCATTTTAAAAATAGGTACCGATAGGCATTTTAGATATAGAAGCCGATAGGCATTTCAAATATAGGTGCCGATAGGCATTCCAGATATGGTTGCCGATAGGCATTTCAAATATAGGTGCTGATAGGCATTTCAGATGTAGTTTCCGATAGGCATTTCAAAAATAGGTGTCGATAGGCATTTCAGATATAGGTGTCGATAGGCATTTCAGATATAGGTGTCGATAGGCATTTCAGATATAGGTGTCGATAGGCATTTTAGATATAGGTGTCGATAGGCATTTCAGATATAGGTGTCGATAGGCATTTCAGATACAGGTGTCGATAGGCATTTCAGATATAGGTGTCGATAGGCATTTCAGATATAGGTGTCGATAGGCATTTCAGATATAGGTGCCGATAGGCATTTCAGATATAGTTACCGATTAGCATTTTAAAAACAGGTTCCGATAGGCATTTCAGATATAGAAGCCGATAGGCATTTCAAATATAGGTGCCGATAGGCATTCCAGATATGGTTGCCGATAGGCATTTCAAATATAGGTGCTGATAGGCATTTCAGATGTAGTTTCCGATAGGCATTTCAAAAATAGGTGTCGATAGGCATTTCAGATATAGGTGTCGATAGGCATTTCAGATATAGGTGTCGATAGGCATTTCAGATATAGGTGTCGATAGGCATTTCAGATATAGGTGTCGATAGGCATTTCAGATATAGGTGTCGATAGGCATTTCAGATATAGGTGTCGATAGGCATTTCTGATATAGGTGTCGATAGGCATTTCAGATATAGGTGTCGATAGGCATTTCAGATATAGGTGCCGATAGGCATTTCAGATATAGTTGCCGATTAGCATTTTAAAAATAGGTGCCGATAGGCATTTCAGATATAGAAGCCGATAGGCATTTCAAATATAGGTGCCGATAGGCATTCCAGATATGGTTGCCGATAGGCATTTCAAATATAGGTGCTGATAGGCATTTCAGATGTAGTTTCCGATAGGCATTTCAAAAATAGGTGTCGATAGGCATTTCAGATATAGGTGTCGATAGGCATTTCAGATATAGGTGTCTATAGGCATTTCAGATATAGGTGTCGATAGGCATTTCAGATATAGGTGTCGATAGGCATTTCAGATATAGGTGTCGATAGGCATTTCAGATATAGGTGTCGATAGGCATTTCAGATATAGGTGTCGATAGGCGTTTCAGATATAGGTGCCGATAGGCATTTCAGATATAGTTGCCGATTGGCATTTTAAAAATAGGTGCCGATAGGCATTTCAGATATAGAAGCCGATAGGCATTTCAAATATAGGTGCCGATAGGCATTCCAGATATGGTTGCCGATAGGCATTTCAAATATAGGTGCTGATAGGCATTTCAGATGTAGTTTCCGATAGGCATTTCAAAAATAGGTGTCGATAGGCATTTCAGTTATAGGTGTCGATAGGCATTTCAGATATAGGTGTCGATAGGCATTTCAGATATAGGTGTCGATAGGCATTTCAGATATAGGTGTCGATAGGTATTTCAGATATAGGTGTCGATAGGCATTTCAGATATAGGTGTCGATAGGCATTTCAGATATAGGTGTCGATAGGCATTTCAGATATAGGTGTCGATAGGCATTTCAGATATAGGTGCCGATAGGCATTTCAGATATAGTTGCCGATTGGCATTTTAAAAATAGGTACCGATAGGCATTTCAGATATAGAAGCCGATAGGCATTTCAAATATAGGTGCCGATAGGCATTCCAGATATGGTTGCCGATAGGCATTTCAAATATAGGTGCTGATAGGCATTTCAGATGTAGTTTCCGATAGGCATTTCAAAAATAGGTGTCGATAGGCATTTCAGATATAGGTGTCGATAGGCATTTCAGATATAGGTGTCGATAGGCATTTCAGATATAGGTGTCGATAGGCATTTTAGATATAGGTGTCGATAGGCATTTCAGATATAGGTGTCGATAGGCATTTCAGATATAGGTGTCGATAGGCATTTCAGATATATTATAGGTGTCGATAGGCATTTCAGATATAGGTGCCGATAGGCATTTCAGATATAGTTGCCGATTGGCATTTTAAAAATAGGTGCCGATAGGCATTTCAGATATAGAAGCCGATAGGCATTTCAAATATAGGTGCCGATAGGCATTCCAGATATGGTTGCCGATAGGCATTTCAAATATAGGTGCTGATAGGCATTTCAGATGTAGTTTCCGATTGGCATTTTAAAAATAGGTACCGATAGGCATTTTAGATATAGAAGCCGATAGGCATTTCAAATATAGGTGCCGATAGGCATTCCAGATATGGTTGCCGATAGGCATTTCAAATATAGGTGCTGATAGGCATTTCAGATGTAGTTTCCGATAGGCATTTCAAAAATAGGTGTCGATAGGCATTTCAGATATAGGTGTCGATAGGCATTTCAGATATAGGTGTCGATAGGCATTTCAGATATAGGTGTCGATAGGCATTTTAGATATAGGTGTCGATAGGCATTTCAGATATAGGTGTCGATAGGCATTTCAGATACAGGTGTCGATAGGCATTTCAGATATAGGTGTCGATAGGCATTTCAGATATAGGTGTCGATAGGCATTTCAGATATAGGTGCCGATAGGCATTTTAGATATAGTTGCCGATTAGCATTTTAAAAACAGGTTCCGATAGGCATTTCAGATATAGAAGCCGATAGGCATTTCAAATATAGGTGCCGATAGGCATTCCAGATATGGTTGCCGATAGGCATTTCAAATATAGGTGCTGATAGGCATTTCAGATGTAGTTTCCGATAGGCATTTCAAAAATAGGTGTCGATAGGCATTTCAGATATAGGTGTCGATAGGCATTTCAGATATAGGTGTCGATAGGCATTTCAGATATAGGTGTCGATAGGCATTTCAGATATAGGTGTCGATAGGCATTTCAGATATAGGTGTCGATAGGCATTTCAGATATAGGTGTCGATAGGCATTTCTGATATAGGTGTCGATAGGCATTTCAGATATAGGTGTCGATAGGCATTTCAGATATAGGTGCCGATAGGCATTTCAGATATAGTTGCCGATTAGCATTTTAAAAATAGGTGCCGATAGGCATTTCAGATATAGAAGCCGATAGGCATTTCAAATATAGGTGCCGATAGGCATTCCAGATATGGTTGCCGATAGGCATTTCAAATATAGGTGCTGATAGGCATTTCAGATGTAGTTTCCGATAGGCATTTCAAAAATAGGTGTCGATAGGCATTTCAGATATAGGTGTCGATAGGCATTTCAGATATAGGTGTCTATAGGCATTTCAGATATAGGTGTCGATAGGCATTTCAGATATAGGTGTCGATAGGCATTTCAGATATAGGTGTCGATAGGCATTTCAGATATAGGTGTCGATAGGCATTTCAGATATAGGTGTCGATAGGCATTTCAGATATAGGTGCCGATAGGCATTTCAGATATAGTTGCCGATTGGCATTTTAAAAATAGGTTCCGATAGGCATTTCAGATATAGAAGCCGATAGGCATTTCAAATATAGGTGCCGATAGGCATTCCAGATATGGTTGCCGATAGGCATTTCAAATATAGGTGCTGATAGGCATTTCAGATGTAGTTTCCGATAGGCATTTCAAAAATAGGTGTCGATAGGCATTTCAGTTATAGGTGTCGATAGGCATTTCAGATATAGGTGTCGATAGGCATTTCAGATATAGGTGTCGATAGGCATTTCAGATATAGGTGTCGATAGGCATTTCAGATATAGGTGTCGATAGGCATTTCAGATATAGGTGTCGATAGGCATTTCAGATATAGGTGTCGATAGGCATTTCAGATATAGGTGTCGATAGGCATTTCAGATATAGGTGCCGATAGGCATTTCAGATATAGTTGCCGATTGGCATTTTAAAAATAGGTACCGATAGGCATTTCAGATATAGAAGCCGATAGGCATTTCAAATATAGGTGCCGATAGGCATTCCAGATATGGTTGCCGATAGGCATTTCAAATATAGGTGCTGATAGGCATTTCAGATGTAGTTTCCGATAGGCATTTCAAAAATAGGTGTCGATAGGCATTTCAGATATAGGTGTCGATAGGCATTTCAGATATAGGTGTCGATAGGCATTTCAGATATAGGTGTCGATAGGCATTTTAGATATAGGTGTCGATAGGCATTTCAGATATAGGTGTCGATAGGCATTTCAGATATAGGTGTCGATAGGCATTTCAGATATATTATAGGTGTCGATAGGCATTTCAGATATAGGTGCCGATAGGCATTTCAGATATAGTTGCCGATTGGCATTTTAAAAATAGGTGCCGATAGGCATTTCAGATATAGAAGCCGATAGGCATTTCAAATATAGGTGCCGATAGGCATTCCAGATATGGTTGCCGATAGGCATTTCAAATATAGGTGCTGATAGGCATTTCAGATGTAGTTTCCGATAGGCATTTCAAAAATAGGTCTCGATAGGCATTTCAGATATAGGTGTCGATAGGCATTTCAGATATAGGTGTCGATAGGCATTTCAGATATGTGTGTCGATAGGCATTTCAGATATCGGTGTCGATACGCATTTCAGATATAGGTGTCGAAAGGCATTTCAGATATAGGTGTCGATAGGCATTTCAGATATAGGTGTCGATAGGCATTTCAGTAATAGGTGCCGATAGGCATTTCAGATATAGTTGCCGATTGGCATTTTAAAATAGGTGCCGATAGGCATTTCAGATATAGAAGCCGATAGGCATTTCAAATATAGGTGCCGATAGGCATTCCAGATATGGTTGCCGATAGGCATTTCAAATATAGGTGCTGATAGGCATTTCAGATGTAGTTTCCGATAGGCATTTCAAAAATAGGTGTCGATAGGCATTTCAGATATAGGTGTCGATAGGCATTTCAGATATAGGTGTCGATAGGCATTTCAGATATAGGTGTCGATAGGCATTTCAGATATAGGTGTCGATAGGCATTTCAGATATAGGTGTCGATAGGCATTTCAGATATAGGTGTCGATATGCATTTCAGATATAGGTGCCGATAGGCATTTCAGATATAGTTGCCGATTGGCATTTTTAAAATAGGTGCCGATAGGCATTTCAGATATAGTTGCCGATTGGCATTTTAAAAATAGGTGCCGATAGGCATTTCAGATATAGAAGCCGATAGGCATTTCAAATATAGGTGCCGATAGGCATTCCAGATATGGTTGCCGATTGGCATTTCAAATATAGGTGCTGATAGGCATTTCAGATGTAGTTTCCGATAGGCATTTCAAAAATAGGTGTCGATAGGCATTTCAGATATAGGTGTCGATAGGCATTTCAGATATAGGTGTCGATAGGCATTTCAGATATAGGTGCCGATAGGCATTTCAGATATAGTTGCCGATTGGCATTTTAAAAATAGGTGCCGATAGGCATTTCAGATATAGAAGCCGATAGGCATTTCAAATATAGGTGCCGATAGGCATTCCAGATATGGTTGCCGATTGGCATTTCAAATATAGGTGCTGATAGGCATTTCAGATGTAGTTTCCGATAGGCATTTCAAAAATAGGTGTCGATAGGCATTTCAGATATAGGTGTCGATAGGCATTTCAGATATAGGTGTCGATAGGCATTTCAGATATAGGTGTCGATAGGCATTTCAGATATAGGTGTCGATAGGCATTTCAGATATAGGTGTTGATAGGCATTTCAGATATAGGTGTCGATAGGCATTTCAGATATAGGTGTCGATAGGCATTTCAGATATAGGTGCCGATAGGCATTTCAGATATAGTTGCCGATTGGCATTTTAAAAATAGGTGCCGATAGGCATTTCAGATATAGAAGCCGATAGGCATTTCAAATATAGGTGCCGATAGGCATTCCAGATATGGTTGCCTATAGGCATTTCAAATATAGGTGCTGATAGGCATTTCAGATGTAGTTTCCGATAGGCATTTCAAAAATAGGTGTCGATAGGCATTTCAGATATAGGTGTCGATAGGCATTTCAGATATAGGTGTCGATAGGCATTTCAGATATAGGTGTCGATAGGCATTTCAGATATAGGTGTCGATAGGCATTTCAGATATAGGTGTCGATAGGCATTTCAGATATAGGTGTCGATAGGCATTTCAGATATAGGTGTCGATAGGCATTTCAGATATAGGTGTCGATAGGCATTTCAGATATAGGTGCCGATAGGCATTTCAGATATAGTTGCCGATTGGAATTTTAAAAATAGGTGCCGATAGGCATTTCAGATATAGAAGCCGATAGGCATTTCAAATATAGGTGCCGATAGGCATTCCAGATATGGTTGCCGATAGGCATTTCAAATATAGGTGCTGATAGGCATTTCAGATGTAGTTTCCGATAGGCATTTCAAAAATAGGTGTCGATAGGCATTTCAGATATAGGTGTCGATAGGCATTTCAGATATAGGTGTCGATAGGCATTTCAGACATAGGTGTCGATAGGCATTTCAGATATAGGTGTCGATAGGCATTTCAGATATAGGTGTCGATAGGCATTTCAGATATAGGTGTCGATAGGCATTTCAGATATAGGTGCCGATAGGCATTTCAGATATAGGTGTCGATAGGCATTTCAGATATAGGTGTCGATAGGCATTTCTGATATAGGTGTCGATAGGCATTTCAGATATAGGTGTCGATAGGCATTTCAGACATAGGTGCCGATAGGCATTTCAGATATAGTTGCCGATTAGCATTTTAAAAATAGGTGCCGATAGGCATGTCAGATATAGAAGCCGATAGGCATTTCAAATATAGGTGCCGATAGGCATTCCAGATATGGTTGCCGATAGGCATTTCAAATATAGGTGCTGATAGGCATTTCAGATGTAGTTTCCGATAGGCATTTCAAAAATAGGTGTCGATAGGGATTTCAGATATAGGTGTCGATAGGCATTTCAGATATAGGTGTCTATAGGCATTTCAGATATAGGTGTCGATAGGCATTTCAGATATAGGTGTCGATAGGCATTTCAGATATAGGTGTCGATAGGCATTTCAGATATAGGTGTCGATAGGCATTTCAGATATAGGTGTCGATAGGCATTTCAGATATAGGTGCCGATAGGCATTTCAGATATAGTTGCCCGATTGGCATTTTAAAAATAGGTGCCGATAGGCATTTCAGATATAGAAGCCGATAGGCATTTCAAATATAGGTGCCCATAGGCATTCCAGATATGGTTGCCGATAGGCATTTCAAATATAGGTGCTGATAGGCATTTCAGATGTAGTTTCCGATAGGCATTTCAAAAATAGGTGTCGATAGGCATTTCAGATATAGGTGTCGATAGGCATTTCAGATATAGGTGTCGATAGGCATTTCAGATATAGGTGTCGATAGGCATTTCAGATATAGGTGTCGATAGGCATTTCAGATATAGGTGTCGATAGGCATTTCAGATATAGGTGTCGATAGGCATTTCAGATATAGGTGTCGATAGGCATTTCAGATATAGGTGCCGATAGGCATTTCAGATATAGTTGCCGATTGGCATTTTAAAAATAGGTACCGATAGGCATTTCAGATATAGAAGCCGATAGGCATTTCAAATATAGGTGCCGATAGGCATTCCAGATATGGTTGCCGATAGGCATTTCAAATATAGGTGCTGATAGGCATTTCAGATGTAGTTTCCGATAGGCATTTCAAAAATAGGTGTCGATAGGCATTTCAGATATAGGTGTCGATAGGCATTTCAGATATAAGTGTCGATAGGCATTTCAGATATAGGTGTCGATAGGCATTTTAGATATAGGTGTCGATAGGCATTTCAGATATAGGTGTCGATAGGCATTTCAGATATAGGTGTCGATAGGCATTTCAGATATAGGTGTCGATAGGCATTTCAGATATAGGTGCCGATAGGCATTTCAGATATAGTTGCCGATTGGCATTTTAAAAATAGGTGCCGATAGGCATTTCAGATATAGAAGCCGATAGGCATTTCAAATATAGGTGCCGATAGGCATTCCAGATATGGTTGCCGATAGGCATTTCAAATATAGGTGCTGATAGGCATTTCAGATGTAGTTTCCGATAGGCATTTCAAAAATAGGTGTCGATAGGCATTTCAGATATAGGTGTCGATAGGCATTTCAGATATAGGTGTCGATAGGCATTTCAGATATAGGTGTCGATAGGCATTTCAGATATAGGTGTCGATAGGCATTTCAGATATAGGTGTCGATAGGCATTTCAGATATAGGTGTCGATAGGCATTTCAGATATAGGTGTCGATAGGCATTTCAGATATAGGTGCCGATAGGCATTTCAGATATAGTTGCCGATTGGCATTTTAAAATAGGTACCGATAGGCATTTTAGATATAGAAGCCGATAGGCATTTCAAATATAGGTGCCGATAGGCATTCCAGATATGGTTGCCGATAGGCATTTCAAATATAGGTGCTGATAGGCATTTCAGATGTAGTTTCCGATAGGCATTTCAAAAATAGGTGTCGATAGGCATTTCAGATATAGGTGTCGATAGGCATTTCAGATATAGGTGTCGATAGGCATTTCAGATATAGGTGTCGATAGGCATTTTAGATATAGGTGTCGATAGGCATTTCAGATATAGGTGTCGATAGGCATTTCAGATACAGGTGTCGATAGGCATTTCAGATATAGGTGTCGATAGGCATTTCAGATATAGGTGTCGATAGGCATTTCAGATATAGGTGCCGATAGGCATTTCAGATATAGTTGCCGATTAGCATTTTAAAAACAGGTTCCGATAGGCATTTCAGATATAGAAGCCGATAGGCATTTCAAATATAGGTGCCGATAGGCATTCCAGATATGGTTGCCGATAGGCATTTCAAATATTGGTGCTGATAGGCATTTCAGATGTAGTTTCCGATAGGCATTTCAAAAATAGGTGTCGATAGGCATTTCAGATATAGGTGTCGATAGGCATTTCAGATATAGGTGTCGATAGGCATTTCAGATATAGGTGTCGATAGGCATTTCAGATATAGGTGTCGATAGGCATTTCAGATATAGGTGTCGATAGGCATTTCAGATATAGGTGTCGATAGGCATTTCTGATATAGGTGTCGATAGGCATTTCAGATATAGGTGTCGATAGGCATTTCAGATATAGGTGCCGATAGGCATTTCAGATATAGTTGCCGATTAGCATTTTAAAAATAGGTGCCGATAGGCATTTCAGATATAGAAGCCGATAGGCATTTCAAATATAGGTGCCGATAGGCATTCCAGATATGGTTGCCGATAGGCATTTCAAATATAGGTGCTGATAGGCATTTCAGATGTAGTTTCCGATAGGCATTTCAAAAATAGGTGTCGATAGGCATTTCAGATATAGGTGTCGATAGGCATTTCAGATATAGGTGTCTATAGGCATTTCAGATATAGGTGTCGATAGGCATTTCAGATATAGGTGTCGATAGGCATTTCAGATATAGGTGTCGATAGGCATTTCAGATATAGGTGTCGATAGGCATTTCAGATATAGGTGTCGATAGGCATTTCAGATATAGGTGCCGATAGGCATTTCAGATATAGTTGCCGATTGGCATTTTAAAAATAGGTGCCGATAGGCATTTCAGATATAGAAGCCGATAGGCATTTCAAATATAGGTGCCGATAGGCATTCCAGATATGGTTGCCGATAGGCATTTCAAATATAGGTGCTGATAGGCATTTCAGATGTAGTTTCCGATAGGCATTTCAAAAATAGGTGTCGATAGGCATTTCAGTATAGGTGTCGATAGGCATTTCAGATATAGGTGTCGATAGGCATTTCAGATATAGGTGTCGATAGGCATTTCAGATATAGGTGTCGATAGGCATTTCAGATATAGGTGTCGATAGGCATTTCAGATATAGGTGTCGATAGGCATTTCAGATATAGGTGTCGATAGGCATTTCAGATATAGGTGTCGATAGGCATTTCAGATATAGGTGCCGATAGGCATTTCAGATATAGTTGCCGATTGGCATTTTAAAAATAGGTACCGATAGGCATTTCAGATATAGAAGCCGATAGGCATTTCAAATATAGGTGCCGATAGGCATTCCAGATATGGTTGCCGATAGGCATTTCAAATATAGGTGCTGATAGGCATTTCAGATGTAGTTTCCGATAGGCATTTCAAAAATAGGTGTCGATAGGCATTTCAGATATAGGTGTCGATAGGCATTTCAGATATAGGTGTCGATAGGCATTTCAGATATAGGTGTCGATAGGCATTTTAGATATAGGTGTCGATAGGCATTTCAGATATAGGTGTCGATAGGCATTTCAGATATAGGTGTCGATAGGCATTTCAGATATATTATAGGTGTCGATAGGCATTTCAGATATAGGTGCCGATAGGCATTTCAGATATAGTTGCCGATTGGCATTTTAAAAATAGGTGCCGATAGGCATTTCAGATATAGAAGCCGATAGGCATTTCAAATATAGGTGCCGATAGGCATTCCAGATATGGTTGCCGATAGGCATTTCAAATATAGGTGCTGATAGGCATTTCAGATGTAGTTTCCGATAGGCATTTCAAAAATAGGTCTCGATAGGCATTTCAGATATAGGTGTCGATAGGCATTTCAGATATAGGTGTCGATAGGCATTTCAGATATAGGTGTCGATAGGCATTTCAGATATCGGTGTCGATAGGCATTTCAGATATAGGTGTCGAAAGGCATTTCAGATATAGGTGTCGATAGGCATTTCAGATATAGGTGTCGATAGGCATTTCAGATATAGGTGCCGATAGGCATTTCAGATATAGTTGCCGATTGGCATTTTAAAAATAGGTGCCGATAGGCATTTCAGATATAGAAGCCGATAGGCATTTCAAATATAGGTGCCGATAGGCATTCCAGATATGGTTGCCGATAGGCATTTCAAATATAGGTGCTGATAGGCATTTCAGATGTAGTTTCCGATAGGCATTTCAAAAATAGGTGTCGATAGGCATTTCAGATATAGGTGTCGATAGGCATTTCAGATATAGGTGTCGATAGGCATTTCAGATATAGGTGTCGATAGGCATTTCAGATATAGGTGTCGATAGGCATTTCAGATATAGGTGTCGATAGGCATTTCAGATATAGGTGTCGATATGCATTTCAGATATAGGTGCCGATAGGCATTTCAGATATAGTTGCCGATTGGCATTTTTAAAATAGGTGCCGATAGGCATTTCAGATATAGTTGCCGATTGGCATTTTAAAAATAGGTGCCGATAGGCATTTCAGATATAGAAGCCGATAGGCATTTCAAAAATAGGTGCCGATAGGCATTCCAGATATGGTTGCCGATTGGCATTTCAAATATAGGTGCTGATAGGCATTTCAGATGTAGTTTCCGATAGGCATTTCAAAAATAGGTGTCGATAGGCATTTCAGATATAGGTGTCGATAGGCATTTCAGATATAGGTGTCGATAGGCATTTCAGATATAGGTGCCGATAGGCATTTCAGATATAGTTGCCGATTGGCATTTCAGATATAGGTGTCGATAGGCATTTCAGATATAGGTGTCGATAGGCATTTCAGATATAGGTATCGATAGGCATTTCAGATATAGGTGTCGATAGGCATTTCAGATATAGGTGTCGATAGGCATTTCAGATATAGGTGCCGATAGGCATTTCAGATATAGTTGCCAATTGGCATTTTAAAAATAGGTGCCGATAGGCATTTCAGATATAGAAGCCGATAGGCATTTCAAATAAAGGTGCCGATAGGCATTCCAGATATGGTTGCCGATAGGCATTTCAAATATAGGTGCTGATAGGCATTTCAGATGTAGTTTCCGATAGGCATTTCAAAAATAGGTGTCGATAGGCATTTCAGATATAGGTGTCGATAGGCATTTCAGATATAGGTGTCGATAGGCATTTCAGATATAGGTGTCGATAGGCATTTCAGATATAGGTGTCGATAGGCATTTCAGATATAGGTGTCGATAGGCATTTCAGATATAGGTGTCGATAGGCATTTCAGATATAGGTGTCGATAGGCATTTCAGATATAGGTGCCGATAGGCATTTCAGATATAGTTGCCGATTGGCATTTTAAAAATAGGTGCCGATAGGCATTTCAGATATAGAAGCCGATAGGCATTTCAAATATAGGTGCCGATAGGCATTCCAGATATGGTTGCCGATAGGCATTTCAAATATAGGTGCTGATAGGCATTTCAGATGTAGTTTCCGATAGGCATTTCAAAAATAGGTGTCGATAGGCATTTCAGATATAGGTGTCGATAGGCATTTCAGATATAGGTGTCGATAGGCATTTCAGATATAGGTGTCGATAGGCATTTCAGATATCGGTGTCGATAGGCATTTCAGATATAGGTGTCGAAAGGCATTTCAGATATAGGTGTCGATAGGCATTTCAGATATAGGTGTCGATAGGCATTTCAGATATAGGTGCCGATAGGCATTTCAGATATAGTTGCCGATTGGCATTTTAAAAATAGGTGCCGATAGGCATTTCAGATATCGAAGCCGATAGGCATTTCAAATATAGGTGCCGATAGGCATTCCAGATATGGTTGCCGATAGGCATTTCAAATATAGGTGTTGATAGGCATTTCAGATGTAGTTTCCGATAGGCATTTCAAAAATAGGTGTCGATAGGCATTTCAGATATAGGTGTCGATAGGCATTTCAGATATAGGTGTCGATAGGCATTTCAGATATAGGTGTCGATAGGCATTTCAGATATAGGTGTCGATAGGCATTTCAGATATAGGTGTCGATAGGCATTTCAGATATAGGTGTCGATAGGCATTTCAGATATAGGTGTCGATAGGCATTTCAGATATAGGTGCCGATAGGCATTTCAGATATAGTTGCCGATTGGCATTTTAAAAATAGGTGCCGATAGGCATTTCAGATATAGAAGCCGATAGGCATTTCAAATATAGGTGCCGATAGGCATTCCAGATATGGTTGCCGATAGGCATTTCAAATATAGGTGCTGATAGGCATTTCAGATGTAGTTTCCGATAGGCATTTCAAAAATAGGTGTCGATAGGCATTTCAGATATAGGTGTCGATAGGCATTTCAGATATAGGTGTCGATAGGCATTTCAGATATAGGTGTCGATAGGCATTTCAGATATAGGTGTCGATAGGCATTTCAGATATAGGTGTCGATAGGCATTTCAGATATAGGTGTCGATAGGCATTTCAGATATAGGTGTCGATAGGCATTTCAGATATAGGTGCCGATAGGCATTTCAGATATAGTTGCCGATTGGCATTTTAAAAATAGGTGCCGATAGGCATTTCAGATATAGAAGCCGATAGGCATTTCAAATATAGGTGCCGATAGGCATTCCAGATATGGTTGCCGATAGGCATTTCAAATATCGGTGCTGATAGGCATTTCAGATGTAGTTTCCGATAGGCATTTCAAAAATAGGTGTTGATAGGCATTTCAGATATAGGTGTCGATAGGCATTTCAGATATAGGTGTCGATAGGCATTTCAGATATAGGAGTCGATAGGCATTTCAGATATAGGTGTCGATAGGCATTTCAGATATAGGTATCGATAGGCATTTCAGATATAGGTGTCGATAGGCATTTCAGATATAGTTGTCGATAGGCATTTCAGATATAGGTGTCGATAGGCATTTCAGATATAGGTGTCGATAGGCATTTCAGATATAGGTGCCGATAGGCATTTCAGATATAGTTGCCGATTGGCATTTTAAAAATAGGTGCCGATAGGCATTTCAGATATAGAAGCCGATAGGCATTTCAAATATAGGTGCCGATAGGCATTCCAGATATGGTTGCCGATAGGCATTTCAAATATAGGTGCTGATAGGCATTTCAGATGTAGTTTCCGATAGGCATTTCAAAAATAGGTGTCGATAGGCATTTCAGATATAGGTGTCGATAGGCATTTCAGATATAGGTGTCGATAGGCATTTCAGATATAGGTGTCGATAGGCATTTCAGATATAGGTGTCGATAGGCATTTCAGATATAGGTGTCGATAGGCATTTCAGATATAGGTGTCGATAGGCATTTCAGATATAGGTGTCGATAGGCATTTCAGATATAGGTGCCGATAGGCATTTCAGATATAGTTGCCGATTGGCATTTTAAAAATAGGTGCCGATAGGCATTTCAGATATAGAAGCCGATAGGCATTTCAAATATAGGTGCCGATAGGCATTCCAGATATGGTTGCCGATAGGCATTTCAAATATAGGTGCTGATAGGCATTTCAGATGTAGTTTCCGATAGGCATTTCAAAAATAGGTGTCGATAGGCATTTCAGATATAGGTGTCGATAGGTATTTCAGATATAGGTGTCGATAGGCATTTCAGATATAGGTGTCGATAGGCATTTCAGATATAGGTGTCGATAGGCATTTCAGATATAGGTGTCGATAGGCATTTCAGATATAGGTGTCGATAGGCATTTCAGATATAGGTGTCGATAGGCATTTCAGATATAGGTGTCGATAGGCATTTCAGATATAGGTGCCGATAGGCATTTCAGATATAGTTGCCGATTGGCATTTTAAAAATAGGTGCCGATAGGCATTTCAGATATAGAAACCGATAGGCATTTCAAATATAGGTGCCGATAGGCATTCCAGATATGGTTGCCGATAGGGATTTCAAATATAGGTGCTGATAGGCATTTCAGATGTAGTTTCCGATAGGCATTTCAAAAATAGGTGTCGATAGGCATTTCAGATATAGGTGTCGATAGGCATTTCAGATATAGGTGTCGATAGGCATTTCAGATATAGGGGTCGATAGGCATTTCAGATATAGGTGTCGATAGGCATTTCAGATATAGGTGTCGATAGGCATTTCAGATAAAGGTGTCGATAGGCATTTCAGATATAGGTGTCGATAGGCATTTCAGATATAGGGGCCGATAGGCATTTCAGATATAGTTGCCGATTGGCATTTTAAAAATAGGTGCCGATAGGCATTTCAGATATAGAAGCCGATAGGCATTTCAAATATAGGTGCCGATAGGCATTCCAGATATGGTTGTCGATAGGCATTTCAAATATAGGTGCTGATAGGCATTTCAGATGTAATTTCCGATAGGCATTTCAAAAATAGGTGTCGATAGGCATTTCAGATATAGGTGTCGATAGGCATTTCAGATATAGGTGTCGATAGGCATTTCAGATATAGGTGCCGATAGGCATTTCAGATATAGTTGCCGATTAGCATTTTAAAAATAGGTGCCGATAGGCATTTCAGATATAGATGCCGATAGGCATTTCAAATATAGGTGCCGATAGGCATTCCAGATATGGTTGCCGATTGGCATTTCAAATATAGGTGCTGATAGGCATTTCAGATGTAGTTTCCGATAGGCATTTCAAAAATAGGTGTCGATAGGCATTTCAGATATAGGTGTCGATAGCCATTTCAGATATAGGTGTCGATAGGCATTTCAGATATAGGTGTCGATAGGCATTTCAGATATAGGTGTCGATAGGCATTTCAGATATAGGTGTCGATAGGCATTTCAGATATAGGTGTCGATAGGCATTTCAGATATAGGTGCCGATAGGCATTTCAGATATAGTTGCCGATTGGCATTTTAAAAATAGGTGCCGATAGGCATTTTAGATATAGAAGCCGATAGGCATTTCAAATATAGGTGCCGATAGGCATTCCAGATATGGTTGCCGATAGGCATTTCAAATATAGGTGCTGATAGGCATTTCAGATGTAGTTTCCGATAGGCATTTTAGATATAGGTGTCGATAGGCATTTCAGATATAGATGTCGATAGGCATTTCAGATATAGGTGTCGATAGGCATTTCAGATATAGGTGTCGATAGGCATTTCAGATATAGGTGTCGATAGGCATTTCAGATATAGGTGTCGATAGGCATTTCAGATATAGGTGTCGATAGGCATTTCAGATATAGGTGCCGATAGGCATTTCAGATATAGTTGCCGATTGGCATTTTAAAAATAGGTGCCGATAGGCATTTCAGATATAGAAGCCGATAGGCATTTCAAATATAGGTGCCGATAGGCATTCCAGATATGGTTGCCGATAGGCATTTCAAATATATGTGCTGATAGGCATTTCAGATGTAGTTTCCGATAGGCATTTCAAAAATAGGTGTCGATAGGCATTTCAGATATAGGTGTCGATAGGCATTTCAGATATAGGTGTCGATAGGCATTTCAGAAATAGGTGTCGATAGGCATTTCAGATATAGGTGTCGATAGGCATTTCAGATATAGGTGTCGATAGGCATTTCAGATATAGGTGTCGATAGGCATTTCAGATATAGGTGTCGATAGGCATTTCAGATATAGGTGTCGATAGGCATTTCAGATATAGGTGCTGATAGGCATTTCAGATATAGTTGCCGATTGGCATTTTAAAAATAGGTGCCGATAGGCATTTCAGATATAGAAGCCGATAGGCATTTCAAATATAGGTGCCGATAGGCATTCCAGATATGGTTGCCGATAGGCATTTCAAATATAGGTGCTGATAGACATTTCAGATGTAGTTTCCGATAGGCATTTCAAAAATAGGTGTCGATAGGCATTTCAGATATAGGTGTCGATAGGCATTTCAGATATAGGTGTCGATAGGCATTTCAGATATAGGTGTCGATAGGCATTTCAGATATAGGTGTCGATAGGCATTTCAGATATAGGTGTCGATAGGCATTTCAGATATAGGTGTCGATAGGCATTTCAGATATAGGTGTCGATAGGCATTTCAGATATAGGTGTCGATAGGCATTTCAGATATAGGTGCCGATAGGCATTTCAGATATAGTTGCCGATTGGCATTTTAAAAATAGGTGCCGATAGGCATTTCAGATATAGGAGCCGATAGGCATTTCAAATATAGGTGCCGATAGGCATTCCAGATATGGTTGCCGATAGGCATTTCAAATATAGGTGCTGATAGGCATTTCAGATGTAGTTTCCGATAGGCATTTAAAAAATAGGTGTCGATAGGCATTTCAGATATAGGTGTCGATAGGCATTTCAGATATAGGTGTCGATAGGCATTTCAGATATAGGTGTCGATAGGCATTTCAGATATAGGTGTCGATAGGCATTTCAGATATAGGTGTCGATTGGCATTTCAGATATAGGTGTCGATAGGCATTTCAGATATAGGTGTCGATAGGCATTTCAGATATAGGTGTCGATAGGCATTTCAGATATAGGTGCCGATAGGCATTTCAGATATAGTTGCCGATTAGCATTTTAAAAATAGGTGCCGATAGGCATTTCAGATATAGAAGCCGATAGGCATTTCAAATATAGGTGCCGATAGGCATTCCAGATATAGTTGCCGATAGGCATTTCAAATATAGGTGCTGATAGGCATTTCAGATGTAGTTTCCGATAGGCATTTCAAAAATAGGTGTCGATAGGCATTTCAGATATAGGTGTCGATAGGCATTTCAGATATAGGTGTCTATAGGCATTTCAGATATAGGTGTCGATAGGCATTTCAGATATAGGTGTCGATAGGCATTTCAGATATAGGTGTCGATAGGCATTTCAGATATAGGTGTCGATAGGCATTTCAGATATAGGTGTCGATAGGCATTTCAGATATAGGTGCCGATAGGCATTTCAGATATAGTTGCCGATTGGCATTTTAAAAATAGGTGCCGATAGGCATTTCAGATATAGAAGCCGATAGGCATTTCAAATATAGGTGCCGATAGGCATTCCAGATATGGTTGCCGATAGGCATTTCAAATATAGGTGCTGATAGGCATTTCAGATGTAGTTTCCGATAGGCATTTCAAAAATAGGTGTCGATAGGCATTTCAGATAAAGGTGTCGATAGGCATTTCAGATATAGGTGTCGATAGGCATTTCAGATATAGGTGTCGATAGGCATTTCAGATATAGGTGTCGATAGGCATTTGAGATATAGGTGTCGATAGGCATTTCAGATATAGGTGTCGATAGGCATTTCAGATATAGGTGTCGATAGGCATTTCAGATATAGGTGCCGATAGGCATTTCAGATATAGTTGCCGATTGGCATTTAAAAATAGGTACCGATAGGCATTTCAGATATAGAAGCCGATAGGCATTTCAAATATAGGTGCCGATAGGCATTCCAGATATGGTTGCCGATAGGCACTCCAGATATGGTTGCCGATAGGCATTTCAAATATAGGTGCTGATAGGCATTTCAGATGTAGTTTCCGATAGGCATTTTAGATATAGGTGTCGATAGGCATTTCAGATATAGATGTCGATAGGCATTTCAGATATAGGTGTCGATAGGCATTTCAGATATAGGTGTCGATAGGCATTTCAGATATAGGTGTCGATAGGCATTTCAGATATAGGTGTCGATAGGCATTTCAGATATAGGTGTCGATAGGCATTTCAGATATAGGTGCCGATAGGCATTTCAGATATAGTTGCCGATTGGCATTTTAAAAATAGGTGCCGATAGGCATTTCAGATATAGAAGCCGATAGGCATTTCAAATATAGGTGCCGATAGGCATTCCAGATATGGTTGCCGATAGGCATTTCAAATATATGTGCTGATAGGCATTTCAGATGTAGTTTCCGATAGGCATTTCAAAAATAGGTGTCGATAGGCATTTCAGATATAGGTGTCGATAGGCATTTCAGATATAGGTGTCGATAGGCATTTCAGAAATAGGTGTCGATAGGCATTTCAGATATAGGTGTCGATAGGCATTTCAGATATAGGTGTCGATAGGCATTTCAGATATAGGTGTCGATAGGCATTTCAGATATAGGTGTCGATAGGCATTTCAGATATAGGTGTCGATAAGCATTTCAGATATAGGTGCTGATAGGCATTTCAGATATAGTTGCCGATTGGCATTTTAAAAATAGGTGCCGATAGGCATTTCAGATATAGAAGCCGATAGGCATTTCAAATATAGGTGCCGATAGGCATTCCAGATATGGTTGCCGATAGGCATTTCAAATATAGGTGCTGATAGACATTTCAGATGTAGTTTCCGATAGGCATTTCAAAAATAGGTGTCGATAGGCATTTCAGATATAGGTGTCGATAGGCATTTCAGATATAGGTGTCGATAGGCATTTCAGATATAGGTGTCGATAGGCATTTCAGATATAGGTGTCGATAGGCATTTCAGATATAGGTGTCGATAGGCATTTCAGATATAGGTGTCGATAGGCATTTCAGATATAGGTGTCGATAGGCATTTCAGATATAGGTGTCGATAGGCATTTCAGATATAGGTGCCGATAGGCATTTCAGATATAGTTGCCGATTGGCATTTTAAAAATAGGTGCCGATAGGCATTTCAGATATAGGAGCCGATAGGCATTTCAAATATAGGTGCCGATAGGCATTCCAGATATGGTTGCCGATAGGCATTTCAAATATAGGTGCTGATAGGCATTTCAGATGTAGTTTCCGATAGGCATTTAAAAAATAGGTGTCGATAGGCATTTCAGATATAGGTGTCGATAGGCATTTCAGATATAGGTGTCGATAGGCATTTCAGATATAGGTGTCGATAGGCATTTCAGATATAGGTGTCGATAGGCATTTCAGATATAGGTGTCGATTGGCATTTCAGATATAGGTGTCGATAGGCATTTCAGATATAGGTGTCGATAGGCATTTCAGATATAGGTGTCGATAGGCATTTCAGATATAGGTGCCGATAGGCATTTCAGATATAGTTGCCGATTAGCATTTTAAAAATAGGTGCCGATAGGCATTTCAGATATAGAAGCCGATAGGCATTTCAAATATAGGTGCCGATAGGCATTCCAGATATAGTTGCCGATAGGCATTTCAAATATAGGTGCTGATAGGCATTTCAGATGTAGTTTCCGATAGGCATTTCAAAAATAGGTGTCGATAGGCATTTCAGATATAGGTGTCGATAGGCATTTCAGATATAGGTGTCTATAGGCATTTCAGATATAGGTGTCGATAGGCATTTCAGATATAGGTGTCGATAGGCATTTCAGATATAGGTGTCGATAGGCATTTCAGATATAGGTGTCGATAGGCATTTCAGATATAGGTGTCGATAGGCATTTCAGATATAGGTGCCGATAGGCATTTCAGATATAGTTGCCGATTGGCATTTTAAAAATAGGTGCCGATAGGCATTTCAGATATAGAAGCCGATAGGCATTTCAAATATAGGTGCCGATAGGCATTCCAGATATGGTTGCCGATAGGCATTTCAAATATAGGTGCTGATAGGCATTTCAGATGTAGTTTCCGATAGGCATTTCAAAAATAGGTGTCGATAGGCATTTCAGATAAAGGTGTCGATAGGCATTTCAGATATAGGTGTCGATAGGCATTTCAGATATAGGTGTCGATAGGCATTTCAGATATAGGTGTCGATAGGCATTTGAGATATAGGTGTCGATAGGCATTTCAGATATAGGTGTCGATAGGCATTTCAGATATAGGTGTCGATAGGCATTTCAGATATAGGTGCCGATAGGCATTTCAGATATAGTTGCCGATTGGCATTTAAAAATAGGTACCGATAGGCATTTCAGATATAGAAGCCGATAGGCATTTCAAATATAGGTGCCGATAGGCATTCCAGATATGGTTGCCGATAGGCACTCCAGATATGGTTGCCGATAGGCATTTCAAATATAGGTGCTGATAGGCATTTCAGATGTAGTTTCCGATAGGCATTTCAAAAATAGGTGTCGATAGGCATTTCAGATAAAGGTGTCGATAGGCATTTCAGATATAGGTGTCGATAGGCTTTTCAGATATAGGTGTCGATAGGCATTTCAGATATAGGTGTCGATAGGCATTTCAGATACAGGTGTCGATAGGCATTTCAGATATAGGTGCCGATAGGCATTTCAGATATAGTTGCCGATTGGCATTTTAAAAATAGGTGCCGATAGGCATTTCAGATATAGAAGCCGATAGGCATTTCAAATATAGGTGCCGATAGGCATTCCAGATATGGTTGCCGATAGGCAATTTAAATATAGGTGCTGATAGGCATTTCAGATGTAGTTTCCGATAGGCATTTCAAAAATAGGTGTCGATAGGCAATTCAGATATAGGTGTCGATAGGCATTTCAGATATAGGTGTCGATAGGCATTTCAGATATAGGTGTCGATAGGCATTTCAGATATCGGTGTCGATAGGCATTTCAGATATAGGTGTCGAAAAGCATTTCAGATATAGGTGTCGATAGGCATTTCAGATATAGGTGTCGATAGGCATTTCAGATATAGGTGCCGATAGGCATTTCAGATATAGTTGCCGATTGGCATTTTAAAAATAGGTGCCGATAGGCATTTCAGATATAGAAGCCGATAGGCATTTCAAATATAGGCGCCGATAGGCATTCCAGATATGGTTGCCGATAGGCATTTCAAATATAGGTGCTAATAGGCATTTCAGATGTAGTTTCCGATAGGCATTTCAAAAATAGGTGTCGATAGGCATTTCAGATATAGGTGTCGATAGGCATTTCAGATATAGGTGTCGATAGGCATTTCAGATATAGGTGTCGATAGGCATTTCAGATATAGGTGTCGATAGGCATTTCAGATATAGGTGTCGATAGGCATTTCAGATATAGGTGCCGATAGGCATTTCAGATATAGTTGCCGATTGGCATTTTAAAAATAGGTGCCGATAGGCATTTCAGATATAGAGGCCGATAGGCATTTCAAATATAGGTGCCGATAGGCATTCCAGATATGTTTGCCGATAGGCATTTCAAATATAGGTGCTGATAGGCATTTCAGATGTAGTTTCCGATAGGCATCTCAAAAATAGGTGTCGATAGGCATTTTAGATATAGGTGTCGATAGGCATTTCAGATATAGGTGTCGATAGGCATTACAGATATAGGTGTCGATAGGCATTTCAGATATCGGTGTCGATAGGCATTTCAGATATAGGTGCCGATAGGCATTTCAGATATAGTTGCCGATTGGCATTTTAAAAATAGGTGCCGATGGGCATTTCAGATATAGAAGCCGATAGGCATTTCAAATATAGGTGCCGATAGGCATTCCAGATATGGTTGCCGATAGGCATATCAAATATAGGTGCTGATAGGCATTTCAGATGTAGTTTCCGATAGGCATTTCAAAAATAGGTGTCGATAGGCATTTCAGATATAGGTGTCGATAGGCATTTCAGATATAGGTGTCGATAGGCATTTCAGATATAGGTGTCGATAGGCATTTCAGATATAAGTGTCGATAGGCATTTCAGATATAGGTGTCGATAGGCATTTCAGATATAGGTGTCGATAGGCATTTCAGATATAGGTGTCGATAGGCATTTCAGATATAGGTGTCGATAGGCATTTCAGATATAGGTGCCGATAGGCATTTCAGATATAGTTGCCGATTGGCATTTTAAAAATAGGTGCCGATAGGCATTTCAGATATAGGAGCCGATAGGCATTTCAAATATAGGTGCCGATAGGCATTCCAGATATGGTTGCCGATAGACAATTCAAATATCGGTGCTGATAGGCATTTCAGATGTAGTTTCCGATAGGCATTTCAAAAATAGGTGTCGATAGGCATTTCAGATATAGGTGTCGATAGGCATTTCAGATATGGGTGTCGATAGGCATTTCAGATATAGGTGTCGATAGGCATTTCAGATATAGGTGTCGATAGGCATTTCAGATATAGGTGTCGATAGGCATTTCAGATATAGGTGTCGATAGGCATTTCAGATATAGGTGTCGATAGGCATTTCAGATATAGGTGCCGATAGGCATTTCAGATATAGTTGCCGATTGGCATTTTAAAAATAGGTGCCGATAGGTATTTCAGATATAGAAGCCGATAGGCATTTCAAATATAGGCGCCGATAGGCATTCCAGATATGGTTGCCGATAGGCATTTCAAATATTGGTGCTGATAGGCATTTCAGATGTAGTTTCCGATAGGCATTTCAAAAATAGGTGTCGATAGGCATTTCAGATATAGGTGTCGATAGGCATTTCAGATATAGGTGTCGATAGGCATTTTAGATATAGGTGTCGATAGGCATTTCAGATATAGGTGTCGATAGGCATTTCAGATATAGGTGTCGATAGGCATTTTAGATATAGGTGTCGATAGGCATTTCAGATATAGGTGTCGATAGGCATTTCAGATATAGGTACCGATAGGCATTTCAGATATAATTGCCGATTGGTTTTTTAAAAATAGGTGCCAATAGGCATTTCAGATATAGAAGCCGATAGGCATTTCAAATATAGGTGCCGATAGGCATTCCAGATATGGTTGCTAAAAGGCATTTCAAATATAGGTGCTGATAGGCATTTCAGATGTAGTTTCCGATAGGCATTTCAAAAATAGGTGTCGATAGGCATTTCAGATATAGGTGTCGATAGGCATTTCAGATATAGGTGTCGATAGGCATTTCAGATATAGGTGTCGATAGGCATTTCAGATATAGGTGTCGATAGGCATTTCAGATATAGGTGTCGATAGGCATTTCAGATATAGGTGTCGATAGGCATTTCAGATATAGGTGCCGATAGGCATTTCAGATATAGTTTCCGATTGGCATTTTAAAAATAGGTGCCGATAGGCATTTCAGATATAGAAGCCGATAGGCATTTCAAATATAGGTGCCGATAGGCATTCCAGATATGGTTGCCGATAGGCATTTCAAATATAGGTGCTGATTGGCATTTCAGATGTAGTTTCCGATAGGCATTTCAAAAATAGGTGTCGATAGGCATTTCAGATATAGGTGTCGATAGGCATTTCAGATATAGGTGTCGATAGGCATTTCAGATATAGGTGTCGATAGGCATTTCAGATATAGGTGTCGATAGGCATTTCAGATATAGGTGTCGATAGGCATTTCAGATATAGGTGTCGATAAGCATTTCAGATATAGGTGCCGATAGGCATTACAGATATAGTTGCCGATTGGCATTTTAAAAATAGGTGCCGATAGGCATTTCAGATATAGAAGCCGATAGGCATTTCAAATATAGGTGCCGATAGGCATTCCAGATATGGTTGCCGATAGGCATTTAGAATATAGGTGCTGATAGGCATTTCAGAAGTAGTTTCCGATAGGCATTTCAAAAATAGGTGTCGATAGGCATTTCAGATATAGGTGTCGATAGGCATTTCAGATATAGGTGTCGATAGGCATTTCAGATATAGGTGTCGATAGCCATTTCAGATATAGGTGTCGATAGGCATTTCAGATATAGGTGTCGATAGGCATTTCAGATATAGGTGTCGATAGGCATTTCAGATATAGGTGCCGATAGGCATTTCAGATATAGTTGCCGATTGGCATTTTAAAAATAGGTGCCGATAGGCATTTTAGATATAGAAGCCGATAGGCATTTCAAATATAGGTGCCGATAGGCATTCCATATATGGTTGCCGATAGGCATTTCAAATATAGGTGCTGATAGGCATTTCAGATGTAGTTTCCGATAGGCATTTCAAAAATAGGTGTCGATAGGCATTTCAGATATAGGTGTCGATAGGCATATCAGATATTGGTGTCGATAGGCATTTCAGATATAGGTGTCGATAGGCATTTCAGATATAGGTGCCGATAGGCATTTCAGATATAATTGCCGATTCGCATTTTAAAAATAGGTGCCGATAGGCATTTCAGATATAGAAGCCGATAGGCATTTCAAATATAGGTGCCGATAGGCATTCCAGATATGGTTGCCGATAGGCATTTCAAATATAGGTGCTGATAGGCATTTCAGATGTAGTTTCCGATAGGCATTTCAAAAATAGGTGTCGATAGGCATTTCAGATATAGGTGTCGATAGGCATTTCAGATATAGGTGTCGATAGGCATTTCAGATATAGGTGTCGATAGGCATTTCAGATATAGGTGTCGATAGGCATTTCAGATATAGGTGTCGATAGGCATTTCAGATATAGGTGTCGATAGGCATTTCAGATATAGGTGTCGATAGGCATTTCAGATATAGGTGTCGATAGGCATTCCAGATATAGGTGCCGATAGGCATTTCAGATATAGTTGCCGATTGGCATTTTAAAAATAGGTGCCGATAGGCATTTCAGATATAGAAGCCGATAGGCATTTCAAATATAGGTGCCGATAGGCATTCCACATATGGTTGCCGATAGGCATTTCAAATATAGGTGCTGATAGGCATTTCAGATGTAGTTTCCGATAGGCATTTCAAAAATAGGTGTCGATAGGCATTTCAGATATAGGTGTCGATAGGCATTTCAGATATAGGTGTCGATAGGCATTTCAGATATAGGTGTCGATAGGCATTTCAGATATAGGTGTCGATAGGCATTTCAGATATAGGTGTCGATAGGCATTTCAGATATAGGTGTCGATAGGCATTTCAGATATAGGTGTCGATAGGCATTTCAGATATAGGTGTCGATAGGCATTTCAGATATAGGTGTCGATATGCATTTCAGATATAGGTGTCGATAGGCATTTCAGATATAGGTGCCGATAGGCATTTCAGATATAGTTGCCGATTGGCATTTTAAAAATAGGTGCCGATAGGCATTTCAGATATAGAAGCCGATAGGCATTTCAAATATAGGTGCCGATAGGCATTCCAGATATGGTTGCCGATAGGCATTTCAAATATAGGTGCTGATAGGCATTTCAGATGTAGTTTCCGATAGGCATTTCAAAAATAGGTGTCGATAGGCATTTCAGATATAGGTGTCGATAGGCATTTCAGATATAGGTGTCGATAGGCATTTCAGATATAGGTGTCGATAGGCATTTCAGATATAGGTGTCGATAGGCATTTCAGATATAGGTGTCGATTGGCATTTCAGATATAGGTGTCGATAGGCATTTCAGATATAGGTGTCGATAGGCATTTCAGATACAGGTGTCGATAGGCATTTCAGATATAGGTGCCGATAGGCATTTCAGATATAGTTGCCGATTAGCATTTTAAAAATAGGTGCCGATAGGCATTTCAGATATAGAAGCCGATAGGCATTTCAAATATAGGTGCCGATAGGCATTCCAGATATGGGTACCGATAGGCATTTCAAATATAGGTGCTGATAGGCATTTCAGATGTAGTTTCCGATAGGCATTTCAAAAATAGGTGTCGATAGGCATTTCAGATATAGGTGTCGATAGGCATTTCAGATATAGGTGTCTATAGGCATTTCAGATATAGGTGTCGATAGGCATTTCAGATATAGGTGTCGATAGGCATTTCAGATATAGGTGTCGATAGGCATTTCAGATATAGGTGTCGATAGGCATTTCAGATATAGGTGTCGATAGGCATTTCAGATATAGGTGCCGATAGGCATTTCAGATATAGTTGCCGATTGGCATTTTAAAAATAGGTGCCGATAGGCATTTCAGATATAGAAGCCGATAGGCATTTCAAATATAGGTGCTGATAGGCATTTCAGATGTAGTTTCCGATAGGCATTTCAAAAATAGGTGTCGATAGGCATTTCAGATATAGGTGTCGATAGGCATTTCAGATGTAGGTGTCGATAGGCATTTCAGATATAGGTGTCGATAGGCATTTCAGATATAGGTGTCGATAGGCATTTCAGATATAGGTGTCGATAGGCATTTCAGATATAGGTGTCGATAGGCATTTCATATATAGGTGCCGATAGGCATTTCAGATATAGTTGCCGATTGGCATTTTAAAAATAGGTACCGATAGGCATTTCAGATATAGAAGCCGATAGGCATTTCAAATATAGGTGCCGATAGGCATTCCAGATATGGTTGCCGATAGGCATTTCAAATATAGGTGCTGATAGGCAATTCAGATGTAGTTTCCGATAGGCATTTCAAAAATAGGTGTCGATAGGCATTTCAGATATAGGTGTCGATAGGCATTTCAGATATAGGTGTCGATAGGCATTTCAGATATAGGTGTCGATAGGCATTTCAGATATAGGTGTCGATAGGCATTTCAGATATAGGTGTCGATAGGCATTTCAGATATAGGTGCCGATAGGCATTTCAGATATAGTTGCCGATTGGCATTTTAAAAATAGGTGCCGATAGGCATTTCAGATATAGAAGCCGATAGGCATTTCAAATATAGGTGCCGATAGGCATTCCAGATATGGTTGCCGATAGGCATTTCAAATATAGGTGCTGATAGGCATTTCAGATATAGTTTCCGATAGGCATTTCAAAAATAGGTGTCGATAGGCATTTCAGATATAGGTGTCGATAGGCATTTCAGATATAGGTGTCGATAGGCATTTCAGATATAGGTGTCGATAGGCATTTCAGATATCGGTGTCGATAGGCATTTCAGATATAGGTGTCGAAAAGCATTTCAGATATAGGTGTCGATAGGCATTTCAGATATAGGTGTCTATAGGCATTTCAGATATAGGTGCCGATAGGCATTTCAGATATAGTTGCCGATTGGCATTTTAAAAATAGGTGCCGATAGGCATTTCAGATATAGAAGCCGATAGGCATTTCAAATATAGGCGCCGATAGGCATTCCAGATATGGTTGCCGATAGGCATTTCAAATATAGGTGCTGATAGGCATTTCAGATGTAGTTTCCGATAGGCATTTCAAAAATAGGTGTCGATAGGCATTTCAGATATAGGTGTCGATAGGCATTTCAGATATAGGTGTCGATAGGCATTTCAGATATAGGTGTCGATAGGCATTTCAGATATAGGTGTCGATAGGCATTTCAGATATAGGTGTCGATAGGCATTTCAGATATAGGTGTCGATAGGCATTACAGATATAGGTGTCGATAGGCACTTCAGATATTAGTGCCGATAGGCATTTCAGATATAGAGGCCGATAGGCATTTCAAATATAGGTGCCGATAGGCATTCCAGATATGGTTGCCGATAGGCATTTTAAATATAGGTGCTGATAGGCATTTCAGATGTAGTTTCCGATAGGCATCTCAAAAATAGGTGTCGATAGGCATTTTAGATATAGGTGTCGATAGGCATTTCAGATATAGGTGTCGATAGGCATTTCAGATATAGGTGTCGATAGGCATTTCAGATATCGGTGTCGATAGGCATTTCAGATATAGGTGCCGATAGGCATTTCAGATATAGTTGCCGATTGGCATTTTAAAAATAGGTGCCGATAGGCATTTCAGATATAGAAGCCGATAGGCATTTCAAATATAGGTGCCGATAGGCATTCCAGATATGGTTGCCGATAGGCATTTCAAATATAGGTGCTGATAGGAATTTCAGATGTAGTTTCCGATAGGCATTTCAAAAATAGGTGTCGATAGGCATTTCAGATATAGGTGTCGATAGGCATTTCAGATATAGGTGTCGATAGGCATTTCAGATATAGGTGTCGATAGGCATTTCAGATATAAGTGTCGATAGGCATTTCAGATATAGGTGTCGATAGGCATTTCAGATATAGGTGTCGATAGGCATTTCAGATATAGGTGTCGATAGGCATTTCAGATATAGGTGTTGATAGGCATTTCAGATATAGGTGCCGATAGGCATTTCAGATATAGTTGCCGATTGGCATTTTAAAAATAGGTGCCGATAGGCATTTCAGATATAGGAGCCGATAGGCATTTCAAATATAGGTGCCGATAGGCATTCCTGATATGGTTGCCGATAGACAATTCAAATATAGGTGCTGATAGGCATTTCAGATGTAGTTTCCGATAGGCATTACAAAAATAGGTGTCGATAGGCATTTCAGATATAGGTGTCGATAGGCATTTCAGATATGGGTGTCGATAGGCATTTCAGATATAGGTGTCGATAGGCATTTCAGATATAGGTGTCGATAGGCATTTCAGATATAGGTGTCGATAGGCATTTCAGATATCAGTGTCGATAGGCATTTCAGATATAGGTGCCGATAGGCATTTCAGATATAGTTGCCGATTGGCATTTTAAAAATAGGTGCCGATAGGCATTTCAGATATAGAAGCCGATAGGCATTTCAAATATAGGCGCCGATAGGCATTCCAGATATGGTTGCCGATAGGCATTTCAAATATAGGTGCTGATAGGCATTTCAGATGTAGTTTCCGATAGGCATTTCAAAAATAGGTGTCGATAGGCATTTCAGATATAGGTGTCGATAGGCATTTCAGATATAGGTGTCGATAGGCATTTCAGATATAGGTGTCGATAGGCATTTCAGATATAGGTGTCGATAGGCATTTCAGATATAGGTGTCGATAGGCATTTCAGATATAGGTGTCGATAGGCATTTCAGATATAGGTGTCGATAGGCATTTCAGATATAGGTGCCGATAGGCATTTCAGATATAGTTGCCGATTGGTTTTTTAAAAATAGGTGCCGATAGGCATTTCAGATATAGAAGCCGATAGGCATTTCAAATATAGGTGCCGATAGGCATTCCAGATATGGTTGCTAAAAGGCATTTCAAATATAGGTGCTGATAGGCATTTCAGATGTAGTTTCCGATAGGCATTTCAAAAATAGGTGTCGATAGGCATTTCAGATATAGGTGTCGATAGGCATTTCAGATATAGGTGTCGATAGGCATTTCAGATATAGGTGTCGATAGGCATTTCAGATATAGGTGTCGATAGGCATTTCAGATATAGGTGTCGATAGGCATTTCAGATATAGGTGTCGATAGGCATTTCAGATATAGGTGCCGATAGGCATTTCAGATATAGTTGCCGATTGGCATTTTAAAAATATGTGCCGATAGGCATTTCAGATATAGAAGCCGATAGGCATTTCAAATATAGGTGCCGATAGGCATTCCAGATATGGTTGCCGATAGGCATTTCAAATATAGGTGCTGATAGGCATTTCAGAAGTAGTTTCCGATAGGCATTTCAAAAATAGGTGTCGATAGGCATTTCAGATATAGGTGTCGATAGGCATTTCAGATATAGGTGTCGATAGGCATTTCAGATATAGGTGTCGATAGGCATTTCAGATATAGGTGTCGATAGGCATTTCAGATATAGGTGTCGATAGGCATTTCAGATATAGGTGTCGATAGGCATTTCAGATATAGGTGCCGATAGGCATTTCAGATATAGTTGCCGATTGGCATTTTAAAAATAGGTGCCGATAGGCATTTTAGATATAGAAGCCGATAGGCATTTCAAATATAGGTGCCGATAGGCATTCCATATATGGTTGCCGATAGGCATTTCAAATATAGGTGCTGATAGGCATTTCAGATGTAGTTTCCGATAGGCATTTCAAATATAGGTGTCGATAGGCATTTCAGATATAGG